>VYZW01055519.1:282677-371818 GCA_013401315.1 Balaeniceps rex
GCCAGCAGAAGTCTCTTAGCAACGGTTGTTAGGGGCAACACCAGCATCCAGCATCTTTCCTTGAATTCAGTGGCAACGAAGCTTCCACTGGCTTACGATGGAGGCTCCAGCTATACCTCAGAGAAAACGGAGCCTCCCTTCCCCCTTCCACAAATCCACACTACCGAGAGAGACTCACTGCACAGCGCGGAAGGCTCAGCAATTATTAAAAATTATCAATTTAGCACGATCCAAGCGGCCATTCTGGACGTGACGTGTATCCCGTCTCCTATCTCACTAGATGGCTATTAGCTTGTTTTGCAAGATCACAACAGCCTTGTCCTCTCCCCAGCCTGTTTAAAATTCACAACATTGTCTTTAAACTGGGCTAGAAAACCTCTGTAATGTGGTACAAAGAAATCCCTTTACTAGTCCCCTGTTGAGATGCGTCACTGATGCACTTCCAGAGCCATGGTGCAATGTGTATGCCTGTCAAGTACAGCCATGATGTTAATGCTCCTTTAATTTTTTATTGCAACTTGTCCTGGTTTCGGCTGGGATAGAGCCCCCTGGGGTGGAGTGAACTGGGTAACACTGGCTTATGATAAGATAAAATTACTGGTTGTGAGACTAATCTGGTATTTGTACTCAGCATTGCCGTCATCTCTGTACTTTGGGAACCATATGTCGGAAACTATTAATAATTACGCTCTTTACCTTTTCTCCTCAGAGAGCCAATTTATGAAGGAGACAAGGGGAGACACTTTCCCCCAGTCCTTCACCTTCCCCTTCTCCTCCAGGCTAGTTACAATAGGTCTTGAGAATTTTGAATATCCTTAGGATGTTCAAGCCAGCACGTTCCTATTGCTGTGTCTCCTGAAGGTGTTTCAGGTCTTGTTTAAGGTTAAACAACTGTTTAAGAATACCACCCAGAGATCTGCCCCAAGGCTGGATATGAGTGGCAGGGTGTGTGGGATAGCATGAGCAAGTACCTAGGACAGTGGGCAGTTCCCCAGAGAGAGCAGAAGAGCTGATCCTACTTCTGATCTTAATAAAGGGACTTCTGACTCGTATTTACAAGAAGTGAGTAACGAATACTATGACCAGGACCACAGGAGTATAAGGCTCTAGTGGACACCGGTGCACAGTGTATCCTAATGCCATCAAGCTACAAAGGGTCAGAACCTGCCTGCATTTCTGGAGTGACAGGGGGATCCCAACATCTAGCTGTATTGGAGGCCAAAGTGAGTCCAACAGGGAATGAGTGGCAAAAGCACCCCATTGTCACTGGCCCAGAGGCTCCGTGCATCCTTGGCATAGACTACCTCAGGAGAGGGTATTTCAAGGACCCAAANCACCCAGAGATCTGCCCCAAGGCTGGATATGAGTGGCAGGGTGTGTGGGATAGCATGAGCAAGTACCTAGGACAGTGGGCAGTTCCCCAGAGAGAGCAGAAGAGCTGATCCTACTTCTGATCTTAATAAAGGGACTTCTGACTCGTATTTACAAGAAGTGAGTAACGAATACTATGACCAGGACCACAGGAGTATAAGGCTCTAGTGGACACCGGTGCACAGTGTATCCTAATGCCATCAAGCTACAAAGGGTCAGAACCTGCCTGCATTTCTGGAGTGACAGGGGGATCCCAACATCTAGCTGTATTGGAGGCCAAAGTGAGTCCAACAGGGAATGAGTGGCAAAAGCACCCCATTGTCACTGGCCCAGAGGCTCCGTGCATCCTTGGCATAGACTACCTCAGGAGAGGGTATTTCAAGGACCCAAAGGGGTACTGGTGGGCTTTTGGTATAGCTGCCTTGGAGATGAAGGAAATTAAACAGTTGTCTACCTTGCCCAGTCTCTCAGAGGACCCTTCTATTGTGGGGTTGCTGAGGGTCAAAGAATGATTGCTACCACAGAGGTGCACTGGTGGCAATATCGCACCAACCGAGACTCCCTGATTCCCATCCATGAGCTGATTCATCGACTGGAGAGCCAAGGAGTGATGAGCAAGACTCGCTCACCCTTTAACAGTCCCATATGGCCAGTGCAAAAGTCTAATGGAGAGTGGAGATTAACAGTAGACTACCATGACCTGAACGAAGTCACGCTGCCGCTGAGTGCTGCCGTGCCGGACATGCTAGAACTTCAATATGAACTGGAGTCAAAGGCAGCCAAGTGGTATGCCACTATTGATATTGCCAATGCATTTTTCTCAATCCCTTTGGCAGCAGAGTGCAGGCCACAGTTTGCTTTCACTTGGAGGGGCGTCCAGTACACCTAGGGGATCTGTCAGTCAAGCTGGCCCTGCCCAATCAAAACTTTTACGTACTGTAGAAGGGGATAAAGTCCCTGTAGTGCACATAAAAAATATGCTGGGGAAGACAGTCTGGGTTACTCCTGTCTCAGGCAAAGGTAAATCCACTTGTGGGATTGCTTTTGCTCAAGGACCTGGGTGCACTTGGTGGGTGATGCGGAAGGATGGGGAAGTCCAATGTGTACCTCAAGGGGATTTGATTTTGGGTGAGAATAGCCAATGAATTAAATTGTATGACGTTAATTGCTATGTAATACTGTATGCCATCGCTATTATGGTCGCTATATGCCACATCAACAGTATTACAATAAGAATCACCTAGATTAATGAAGAATGAACTTTTTGATGAAACTGAGCCAGGTGCAGCGATGATAGAACCAGACAAGTGCAGCGGTGATGGAACCAGAACTGGCTTCAGCATGCAACAGTCCAGCACCACACACCATCTCTCCTGCCCTGAAGGACTGTTATGACAGTTGGAGCCCAAAGTCATGGACTAAATGAACTCAACAGACGTTTTAGAGGGATGGCCCATAGACTTAGGGAATGATATCTGTGTGTATATATCAAAGGACAGGAAAGGTGGCGGTGATTAATTGGGATGTATTGGAAAGTGTGGGACCTGGGCATGATGGTATAGAATAAGGGGTAGATATTGTCCTGTTTTTTGTTGGGATAGAGTTACTTTTCTTCCTAGTAGCTGGCATAGTGCTGTGTTTTGGATTTAGGATGAGAATAATGTTGATAACACACTGATGTTTTAGTGGTTGCTGCGCAGTGCTTACACTAAGTCAAGGACTTTTCAACTTCTCATACTGCCCTGCCAGCAAGGAGGCTGGAAGTGCACGAGAAACTGGGAGGGGACACAACCAGGACAGCTGACCCAAACTGGCCAAAGGGATATTCCATGCCATATGACATCATGCTGAACAAAAAACTGGGGGGAGTTGGCTGGGGGGACACGCCGCTGCTTGGGAACCGGCTGGGCATCAGTCAGCAGGTGGTGAGCAATTGCATTGTGCATCACTTGTTTTGTATATTGTTTTATCATTATTTTCATTTTCCCTTCCTTTTCTGTCCTATTAAATCGTCTTTATTGCAATCCACGAGTTTTACCTTTTTTCTGATTCTCTCTCCCATCCCACTGGGAGGGAGTGAGCGAACGGCTGTGTGGTGTTTAGCTGCCTGCCGGGTTAAACCATGACACGACTGTAGCCTGATGCCATCTCCTAATTGCTGAGCACCCCCACAAGAGGAGTTACTACAATTCATCTGTTTTTACAGGATGCCATTTTTTTTCAGTGGGAACACAGTCAGTCCTTCTGAACCGGGACTCTCCAGATCATGACACAATACTGAAGGGTCTCCTGGATTAAAGGAGAAAAAAATAAAATCTGGTAAAATCCAAGCGAAAAAGTGATGGGGGTCCTATGCCAATCAAACCAAAGTGTGTATTGAGCAATGCCAGCGTTAATGACGACATCTGTGATACGGGCTGAGAAGGGTATTGGGCTGCCTCTTCCCTAGGGAATATATGAATATTTCATCTCAAATCAATTACTGAGTTGCTATTCCCACTGCTGTCCTTAAGGCTGTCAGCCAACTCACTCTAAAATCCCTGTTCTGAGGCAGTTGACATCTTAGCCTTTAAAAAAACCTCCAAAACCACACACACAAACTCTGGTCTGAAATTTGGCATCAAAAGGGCTTACCCTGAAATCACGTCACAATGTTTTGATGAATGGCAAACTTTTCTTCTTTAAAAAAAATCCCTGAAATTTTCACATACATTTTTCCTCATTTGCATTTAAATTACTTCATTAGGTGATACGCCATTTTCCTTGTGTTGTATTTGTCTTCTAGGAACAATTTCTTCCCTCTCTCTTTTAAACTTGCAAATTTTGCAGGTTTAACCCAAGCCCCACATTGGAGCAATATTTAGATTCAAACCAAAACGAGCAAGACGTGTCAAAGTTGTGGGTGACACTCTCTTCATTGTAAGCACTTGCACAGCTGTCAGATGAGTACAGGAGATGAAATATTGTTTGCCATAATACTTTGGCATCGCCAGTTGATTTATGGATCTTATGTCAGACATAGATTTGAATTTCCTTGTTTATGTTAGAGTTGAATCATTATTGTCTTGTTGCTCCCTCCCACGAGAGCTACTCAGGTATTTCAGGCTTATATTTGCTGGACAAGGAATTATTCTCCCCTGCTTGGAATTAGCATTACTTGTTCAACCTCAGTTGATTAAATACCCTTCCGTATCTCTCAGCCTTCAGTCCTGATCAGACCTTCAGGATACTGCAACGAGCCTAAAATCCCCTCTTCACAGCTTTCAGAGACTTTTAGGCAAGGAATTTTCCCAACTAATTTTAGAGCCCTGTAACATAAATGTTATAACCTGACCCTGAGCCAGCCACTCGACCCCTTCTCAGAGTCAATGGAAGGAATGAAACTGAGCAACTCACCCTTGGGATGAGTTGGATGTAATGGGAGATGATGGGGCCTTTTGACATTCAGGTGTCAACATTTAGACAAAACTCTCCACCTTTACCGCTGAGAGGAAGAACCAGACCATGAAGCAGAAGATACAAATTTAAATCTCAGCTGTACTGTGACCTTATACAAGCAGTTTAGGGTTATCCACAGCCCTTCCCATCTGGAAAATGGGAAAGTCCTTCTTTTCTCCCAGTGTTTGTCTTGCCTTCAAGAATCCCAGCTCTTTTGGGAGGGGACCATGCCTTGGGGGTGTTTGTACAGGCCCCAGCCCTGTACAGACTTCCCCTGGAAAGGATTTCTGCATGCTGCTCCGACAGACCCTTGGGCTGAGCTCAGCCCCTCGCAGTAACGTAGACCCCTGTGCAACGGAGGGTGAGGAATTATTTGAGAATAAAACAACATCTTGCTTTAGCAGGATACTAAAAAACATCAAAGCGTGGAGGTGATGGGAACAGCAGAAGCAGCATATTAACCCCTTTTCCCCTGAACATCATGAGCAACTGAAGGGAGCAGCGGAAGGCACGGTCTTCACTCCAAGAGATTAGAGTTGCCTGGATATTTATAGGGTGATCACAGATTTGTTCAGCCTTAATTCCAAAGCAATTCAGGTCTTGGGGAAAGAATGGAATGGAAAGAAGGAAAAAAAGAAAAAAAAACATCAAGAAAGGAAAAAGGAAGACAAAAATAAACCCCAAAAAGTAGTAGGAAGAAAAACTATAGTTCACGAAACACGATGACGTGGTGGAAGCCAGATATGGCAAAGGAGCCCAGGGCTGAAAGAATCATTTAACCAGCTGTGCAAAGAGATGCCCTGTCTCAGCTGGATGAGGCTGCTTCGTCCCAGCGTACCACTTGCACAACCTTGTCTCTAGATGCCAACAGGATCCACAGGGGTTTGGGGGATTTATTTACTTATTAATTACACTTGGTAATTAAACTCACCTACAGGTTGGATTAGACTTTAAGGATGCTTTTCCTGAAGTTTCTAGATACGAGTAAGTTTGAGAAGACAATAGTTAATATAGTACACCTTAGACTTACTAGTACTTTCAGTGCTAACAGGTACCACCTCTCTGGTACCTTTGAAGTGGAAGTTCTTTCTATAAGGCCATGCATGCTCCCAGATGTATTTGACTTCTTGCATTTGACATGAAAAAGCAGCCTTCAGGAAAACGCTAGCTGTAGCTTTGCATTAGCTGTAGAACAGATACAATTTCTTTTGTGACTGGAACTAATGCAATCTGCAAGAAAATCAATGCAGGTTCACAGGGAAATAACCAGACAGTTCTGAGAGCGCACTGCAGTCTAACAGAGACATGGTCTGCTAACACTGAAAAATGCTCAGTAGCCATGCTTTTGAGCTTGCTTCCTTCATATTACAGCCAAACCTTCCAGACTGTCAGGAGTGCATCACACACCTTCCAAACATATCAATCTCGCACTCATTTTTACTGTCTGCTCTGGTGTTTGCATTATGAAGACTGATCTGATTATTCAGTGCTGGATCCAGAAGTGAGTACTCGCCACGTTCACTTGGATTATCAATGTGAAAAACATACTGGCAGGACTAGAGACTAATTATTTTAAGCCTTTTTTTTTTCTCTTTTACAAAGGTGCTGGCTCTAATTACTCCACACCTCTGTTCAAAGACGCATTAAAGCATCTCTTCCTATCTGCAAATCAGAACTTCTTTCAGGCGTGGTGTTTATGCGTGAGTCTTAGACCTTCTTTTTATGTTTATTTCAAATGCAATATTGGGTTGGGTTTTTTTTTAGTTTAAAAAGGCTCTAAAGGAATCATTCCTTACAATGCCAAATCTGTATGGAAGGAGGAAAAAGTAACTGGTCCTAAATCATCAGGGCAATGCTGGAAGAAATGCATGTGTCCCACAAGAGGATAACGCAGAGCTAAACATAGCGCTGGAAAGATGAAATGAATGACCATCAGTGGGGCTTGGCTGAAAATCAGGGCAGGAGAGACAGGAGGAGGAGTCGGAGCAGCAGCGTACACCAGCAGGGCAGGGTGACAGCAGGACACAGCTGCATAGGTTGTTTGCTGCGGTTGCCCAAGGAAGCTCGAAGCATTTCCTAACTTTCAAGTGCATGACCGTGCTGCTTAATGTTACTCATTCCATTTTTTTTCTAATTACTGTACTAAAAGCTAAAGAACACAAGAGTTTCTTGAGGCAACAGTGAAATCTCTCACAGAAATCTCCCAGGATTTGTTGCAGGAAGCTGTATTTAATAGTGATTACTGATGTGTGATGATGGGTCAACAGCAGGGCAAGAATCAGGGCACATGGAGTACGGCATGGAGGGCTTGCTACCATATGCCAGTGCAGCATGTTTGGTATCTAGGACAGCTAATAGCAGCAGACTCATAAGCAGATTTTTGGAGATGTGGCTATATCACAGTATCCACTAAACACAAAGCTCATTGGTTTGGTGAGACAAAGCCACAATAACACGGGCTATTCAAAAGGGATCCTATGTCAGGTCCTCAACAGTCAAGTCCCTATAGCACAGCGTGAGGGGTCTGGTTGGATTTCTTGGAAACACAAGGCATAGAAAGTCCCTTCAACAGTGCAAGTGGAGAAATATTTGCTAAGATTTGTACAAAGCACAAGAGAAGGCTACCCCAGAAACCCAACCCCCCTTATCCTCTGCAGTGCCTGCTACCGAGGTGCTGAGCGGAGCAGCCCTTATCCCATAAGAACAGAACGTTGATAGGCTGATCGATTCCCCGCAGTAGTAACAAGAAATACAGTGAAGATAAAGCTGACATTGAGCACTGTAATAACACACTAAAAAAAAAAAAAAAGTAATTTTTTTCTCCAATTGGAACAGCAGTTGAATAAGCAGTCTGTAAGGTAAAACAGGAGAAGAACTAAGGTCCATCAGACCTCACCAGGGCAGCCTGCTCCAGGATGTATGGTTTATAGACACTATATAGCAGGTTCACTATCAGCTCAACACCCGCTCGGGCTTGATACAAGTACGAGCGAGAGGTCTGTATGCAGATACCTTCTGGAGACTTTCTGGGTTTGGGCACCAAGCATGACCAATAGTGATATGTTGAGGGCATGCTAGCACCCCAAAAGGGATTTGAAACCTAGGCAGAGATTATTCATTGCTGGATATGGATTTCAATTCTGAGAGCATCAACTAAGCAATAGATATTTTCCTGGGAGTGCAGAAGTGCCAGAGTCTGATTTGAATCCCAAACAGGACAAATTCACTCTCACAAAATTACCTGAAAAAACTTTAAACTAGATACAGATGAAAGATGATATCAGCAAGGCCGGTTGCATAAATATCTACCAGGTCTCTACTGGGAGGGATTTATGGCTCCCATGAGATTCCACAATTACATTATTATCACTGCAAAACTGGTTAGCATCAAGCCAGCCACGCTGTGAACTTGATCTATAGTTACACCTTCCGCAGCAGAGTGGCCATAATCTCCAACCAGTAGGACCTGTTTTTATATGAAATTAAAAAAGAACTGATTTTAGTTATTTCTCATGGGGAAGACAAGGAGGTGCACTAAAGCAGATCAAAAACTCAAGCTCAATAGGCAAGCAGATACAGGAGCAAGCAGATGTAGACGTCCTTTAGATGGCCACAGCCACAGCAACATTATTTTAAGTAAATCCATTTGCAAAGCTAAAACTTCAGACTGAAGATGGTGGCAGCTACTGATGTGGGTTCCAGTCACCTGACTGGAAGTCTTCATACCAAAGGAAAGAAACAAAAAATTTTCTCCATCACGTGCAGCCATAGTCTCCATGCCAACAACATGGGACGGGCACGGGGGAGTTGTGCTGAGGCTCATCGTGCCGTCGGTCACTGCAGTGGGTTGCCTTAGTGCTCGGTGAGAGCCTGGATGGGGACACAGGCGGCTCCTGCCATCAGAGGATACCCAACTCACAGCTCCCTGGCTTAGGTTGTAAATTCTGTCATGAAATACAGATGACCTTTAATGAATGTCTTCTCCATATACATAGCGTCAGTCACAGCAAAACCCTGTTGGGTTGTGGGGTCATGTTGGTCTCCAGCTATTACAGTCATAAATGTGATTAACTGCAGGTATAAAAAGCAATTTCATTCTGACTGCTAACCTCACAAAAGAAAAAAAATTAAATAAGCCAAAGAATGGGCTGCAATATGATATCTTTATATCCATGTTGGTTTAACTTCTACCTTTGGACTGTGAATCTGATGGCTCGTGATGGGAAGAACGGTTGCTTTTGCATGGTCAGCATTTGCCGTCACTGCTCTGTGGGATGGAGGTGCTGCAGGTAATTTCCATTACAAGGAGGAGGGAACCGCAGCATCTCTCCAAGACTGTTGTAACCACTGACAAATATTGTGACTTAATAATTTTGTTATGTACCAAAGCAACAGGGGTCCTTTGCCAAAAAAACTACAAGCCACGGTTCCGACTTCAGGTGATGACTAACCTCTGCTGAATGAAGAGTTGCAAAGGGCAGGGCTGAAATTAATCCTGAATTTACTTAATCCAAAATACCGGCTCTTTAGAGAAGTCTGTTGCTGAGGCTCAGAGTATGTAATGTCTTGAACATACATCCAATAGGAGCTGCATGGAGTATACAGCCTGCGTAAAGTAGCTCAGAAAACTTTGACCAAACTGAACTTCAAACATGTTATTTGCTATTTTCTCTTCTTTGTAGACTTTTAATCATCAACAGAACACGATTTATCTCTTTGATCATCTTGAAGAATTCACTTAACGTAAATCATTTTATTCAAGAGCTTTTTTGATTTAGCAGAAAATGCTGTAACAATATCCAGTGGCTGAAAGCTGATACTTGCAATATAAATTGAGATGCATATTTTAACAAGAATAATTAATTATTGGAACAATTTACCCAAGGATGCAGTGGCTTCTCCATCAGTTATGACCTTTAAATAATACTAGATTTTTCTGAAGGCTTGGACACTGTTTGGAGTGAAGACAGGAACTAAAAGCTAATGTGTATGGGTTATGCTGGAGAAATTTCCTATGACCTATGAGTCTTTTCACAGAAGAAGGGATTTTATCCACGTTTTTTGTAGTTTTTATAGCCCCATTTACCAAACTCTGTATACCGTTCTCTTAAGTTTGCAAACAAAGCTGCATTTATCATGTCTTAAATTAAAGGGAAACTTGAATGGACACTTCATACAAAATATTCACAGCTGCATAAATCAACTCAAAGAGGAGATTAGGTGTTTATTAGTAAGAAAACATAAGCTGTAGGAGCATGCTTTGTACCTTCATTTCTTTGTGCTTCTCTTGTAAAACATTAAGGATGTTCTAGGATACGAGGTAATTAGGCAGATAGTGCATTACAGCCAAATAAATGCCACATACTCCCTCCTCTCTGGACAGCTTGTAACTCACTGTTTATTTCCTCACTATGATATAGGATTTTCTGCAAAGGCTGCACTGCTCTGATATGGAAGTTGTAAAAATATTTAACTACCGGAATTTACTCTGTGAAGACCCTTGAAATGCAAGTGAAGGGATGCAATCAGAGTTTAAGATGCATGGGAAACAAGCAAAATCGGAAATGGGAGCTAGATGAATGCATGTGTACTTAGCATGCCTTCATACTGCCAGGATAAAAGCGATAGAAAATAGCCACACGTGGCACCACAAGGTTCATTCCCACTCCCGTCCCTTTCCCTCTCATCCTTCTCTTGGTCCTGAAGGGTTTTACCGGGGCACGTGCTGTAGCTGATGTCTCGGTGAAACGTTTCACTTGGGTGCTTCCAGATCAGCCTCTGTTAAAAGGCAGCAGACCCCTGCCAAGTGGATTATGTTGTCAAGGCAACGTTTTCCCTGAAAAACTGGACAACAAGAGAGATCTTATCATATAGGGAGATTATGTTTCCTTAAGTGATCCTCTGTCATTACTTCTGCACTTAAAAAATTGAGTGCTGAACATCTGCAGATGGACTTTAATTGCTCGCCAAGGCTCTTTCATGTGGTTTCCACTTGTTTAGCCAGAACAGCTTCCCATGGTGGGCGTTTGCTCCTCGGTGGAAGTTTCAGCTTTCCTTGCTTCTCCTATCCAACCAAACCGGCTGCAGAGACCACAGCTGCTTGGAGAGGAGCAGGGAGGGCAACTGGGTCAGTGACCCCTTTGGACACCCAGCAAAACCCCTTTCAGACAGATCACAGGGCTGTTAGACCAACCTGGAGGCAAAAAGACCTCAGAGAGGGTCAATGTCTACATAGATAAACTAGAACTGGCAGCTTTGTAGAAAAACCTGCAGATAGGCCTGACTTCACAGGTAAACCTGAGTTTATCTATTTAAGCACTCAGATATTTAAGACAGTTCCAACTAATCGACATATCGGCATGGGTTCATTGGCTAAAAGGGAGTCATATCTAAAAACCTTCCCTTCTCTTTTCCATCAGGTTACATAAGGACCATCTGGATTCAATTTCAGTGAAGACTTTTAAATTAATTACGTGTTAGTTTCAAGAGCAATGGCTTAGCAATGCAAACGAGAGGCTGCACCCAGAGCCTCCTCACATCTGTGGAAGAATGGAGAAATGTCTGCCCCATTGGGGGTCCATGTACATTTGAGGATTTTAAGGCCAAAAAGGAGCAAGCTTGATCATCCAGCCAGATCTCATGACAGAAAGGAGAGAAGGCATCATCCCTTCTCAATCAAGAGCTTCTCAGAAAAAATGATCAAACCTTTGTTCCAAGTGCTGAAAGCACATGTGTACCTCAGCCATATTTCCAGACACCCTGCTCTGTTTTTAGCCCACGGCACATATCACCCCGCTGTTATGTTCTGTGTGATCGGAGCAGTCTCTGCAGTCCAGCAGTGGCTGCTGGAAACAACATCACATTTGCAAGACCACTGGGTCTCCTTCTTGGGTGGACCTTGGCCCCCTTCTTTCAACTGACAGAATTAATAATTTGCATTATTAGCCTCTACAGGGTCCTCCTGATGACATGGGGCTCCAGGCAAATATCCCAGGCTCTCACCCCAAAGCCTTCAAGAATATCACCTCTCTTCACCCAAAGAGCTCAAACTCTCTTAGAACAATTTGTCCCCGCAAAAAAAAAAAAAATTGAGCAATAATTTGGCCCCATAGAAAAGGCCTTTAAAAAAAAAAAAAGGAAAACAAAGGACTATTTCAAGGGAGCTTTCAAAGTATTGTAGCCCAAGATGTCTTTTTTGTGTATATTTTCCTATTTTGTACCCCCTAGTACTTAGGAATTCAAAACCAATGTGCTAAGTTTTTCTCAATGCTTTCTCACATTCCCCAAAAGGAGTCTGTTTCCAGGCTGTGCTGCCATGTGCCTTTCTTCAGCATTTACCTATATTTGTCAGCTTGTAAGCATTAAAAATTCAACTCTAAACACAGAGTGACCCCTTCTTCCCAGTCTATGACAACGAATGCATTATGTCCTTACAGTAAAACAGCTTTGTTATAACAGTTGTGTTGTGGTTTTGTCTTTTCCTCTCTCAGTCTCCTCAGGGTAATTGGGAAATGAAGCCAGTTAAGACACAGGGCTAAGATAGATGCTGATTCTGGCCCCCATTTATATCAGAGTGACCCCACGCTTCAATTATTTATCTGTGTTATTGCAGTGTTTAGGAGCAGCTGGCATGGAGCAGCTGCCATGCTGCTACAACACTAGAAAGATTTTTTTTTTAAGTGTTTCCTCACTTAAAGGATTTACAGCCTGAGACGCTACGAGGGCAGACAGACAGACAGACAGAATGGAGGAACCGAGAGACAAACAGATAAGCCATTTTCCAGCAGTGAGCTGCCAAAAACACCGGCTGTCCCATGTCAGCCCACAGCCCAAGTCCCATTTCACCCACCGCTGCCTGGTCAGACCCAAAAGTGCGTCGAGTACGTGCATCATATCCCTATCAGGCACAGCCACTTCTTCCAAACAAGTTTGATGAACTGCTATGATTTACGCCAGTGAAATCAGAGCTTTGGAAATGTCAGCCCTGGAGACAGTTGTTTCTGATTAGGAAAAGCAGGGACATCGCTTCCTAAGGGCTGTGCCTCCAACGTGACCGCAGGCCTGAGGACGTCCTCCTGCAGCTGGGTGATGCGAGGGCTGCCCTTCACCTCCTGCCATGGGCCGCACCAGCGCCACCTCCTCTCTGCTGTCAGGAGCAAGGGCTATGGAGCAACCACCTGAGCATCAGAGAGCCCCAGAGGTGCTGGAAAGGACATCTGGGACAGAGAGGGAACTCCTGTGATCTCCCTTGCTCTTCAGGCAACGGGAAGGATGAGGTCAGGCAGGGAAGATGAGGTCAAGCTCATCCTTAACCTCAACCACCCTGGTTAAACTGGAAGGGACAGCCGAGATGTGGTGCTTCCACACCCAGCTTTCAGACGTTAACAGTTCTCCAGAAGGAAGTGCATATGGTTGTGCTCTTGTCTGGTGCGTGACAGGGAGCCTGAAGCAAGCATATACAGTAGTTTATATATGAGTATTTCTCCCCCGCTCTCCAGGCAGCTGAAGTGAAACACACTAAGAGTTGCTGTGCTAAAGTCTCAGTGTCAGTCGTCACGTGCAAAAGGTCGCCGTAACTGAAGCGGTTGGTGGGATCCCCTGCGTGGTTGTGCTGTTTGCTCTGCAAGGAGAGAAGCACCTGACACAGAGACGGAATTTCACTTTCCAAGGCCTTGCTGATGCAGAATTGCTCGTCATTTCCCTCATCGATACCTGCCTTTGCAATTTACTCCACACAGGATCACTGTCAGCCTCATTTTCTTTGCTTTTACATCCGTGCAACTGGGAAAACAACTTCAGTACAAAAGGCAGCTGTGTGGAGACAGAACAGAAAGGCCACTAAAGCCAAGAGTGGGCTTTGAATAGGCCCCACCTTGGAAACCTTTTCAGCTGTATCGCAGGCTGACCCAGCATTTATTGTTTCAAAGATTTCTTTTTCCGTCCAGTCAATTTATTCCACCTGAATTCTGAACAGGTTGTGCTTGCCCTTATGCAAACTAATAAGGAAGGTTTCAGTCTCTGTAGCAGAGCAATTTGGCAGTAGGGGACAGGCCAGGTTTCTCTGACAGATGCAAATATTTACACCAGATAGCAAACATGTCACAGGGTCGAGCAACAGAGCAGCTGCAATACCAGCATAAAGCCACATGATGTTCTCTTTGGCTCCAGGTTCACATAATTGATTGAATCAGCAGATAATCAGTTACACTAAACACCCACTAAATCTTCTCTTTGTCAGCAAAGATGCAGCTTCTCATAGAGACAGACATTTAAAGGATGAGATAAAGCTATTTCCCAGAGTCGTGTGTAAATACAAACGTCATTATTTAAAGCATGCATCGCACACATTTAAACTGGCCACTGCGGCCTATGGCACAAGCCAGGATACTCATAACCTGATTTTCTCTGCAAATTTCATTGAATAAAGAAAAGAAAGTTTTGTAACACAAGTCTGGAAAGGGATGTTCCCAGCTGAGACACCTGATCCAACCTGGCTGCCGGGGCTCCCTGTTCTCTTAATGGAAACAGGCATGTTCAGGTCATGAACCATCTCGTCCTATTTTAGCTAAATTGGGATGAGATGAGTCAGGTCCTCGAAACATCTGTTTCTCTCCTCTGATAATACAAGGCGTTGAGACAAATAGCACACATGTAAGCATATATATATCGTAGAGACTACATTGGGTCAGATGATTTCCCCGCTCAGCATCCAAATGAGCCTTGCTAAGCACTAGTAATAAAAACTTAACAGAGAAGTTACCAAGCTTCCAGCTTTGGTCAAAACACTATAGATTTCTATTCTACAGAAATCTGTCTTCATACCTCCCTTATTTCCCAAGTCTCATTCCACCTGGTTGTCCAAGTTTCTGCTCTTGTCTATCCCACCTTTCTGCTAAAAAGCATCACCTCCATGTTAAAGCCCTGAATCTATTTGGTAAGCCTTCATCCTGGTTTATACCTCTTGACAACTCATTTCCACCATGCTGTCCGTAGCAACACTTGTTGATTTGTTCAGAAAAAAAAAAAACCTTTTTCATTGTTGTTTCTGTTTCGTGACAGCTGCCAAGCAGCAAACAAGTTGTGGTCCTATGGTACGAAATTCCTAGGGCACACGCTACCCTTTAAGAGACACCTGGAAGACTTTCAACGTCCCTACAACACACGAGTAGCCTATGTTAACAGCCAGACTAAGGCTTACTGTAACACTGATGAATCTGGGCTGGTTCATAGAAGGTAGTACAGACACCTGGCTTGAGCAGTTTTGCTCTGATGCTTTTTGGGACATACCTCTTCAGAAGAAGGCATTAAGTCAAATGGTACCTTTGGGACACTCCCAGACAAGCAACGACACTATATTTCTTATGGCTCTGGAGCATAGTTAAATGCCGAGGTTACTTTTAATCTCCTGAAATAGCTCTGCCCAAATTGTAAAAACAGAGCAAAAAAAATTACTCCAAAATGAGCTGAATCCTGAGAGGGGAGTGTTGGAGGGATGGATTATGGGATTCTGCTTCGCTGGAGAAGTGCTCTGAAATTGGGCTTTGCATGCAGATCAAGGAGATCACGTCCATGCAAAGCCATGCACTTGTACCCAGAAGCCTTTCCTTATATTCATACATATCCCCCAATCTTCATTCCTCTTCGATATTTATTTGGCTCCTTGTGTTGAAGAGAAATATTCCTCTGTAAGCCAGTATCTGTATGAGTTCAGATGGAAGGAAAAGGGAAGAAAAAGACTCACACTTTGCAAGTTCATAGATAACAGGAGGCCTAAAGGTTGCTTTTGAACATGTATCTGTGTCTCTGCAACTGTTTGCCTTACCTGCAAAATCCACTATAGTAAGAAAAACACACTCTGAGATCAGCTGAGAGCATTTCAGTGATGTGGGGACGAATCCGTATTTAGAGTTTTGAGCATAGCTTTGCAGAGTGCTGTTCCCCTTTAACGTACAACATCCTCCCCATTAACGATGAAAGTTTCCTCCTTGGAGAGCAAAGGAATAAAACCAAATCCAAACTGTGCAGTCCCTTTGTTGTGCTTCAGTGGGAGAAAGAAGGGTGTCAGCTATGCTGTCCCACAATGTTTTCCTTTTGCTGGCTAATCATTTGAGCATTTCTACTAGGATTGATAGTATAAAAGGACATCATGTTTAAAAAAAGAAACCCCGGAGTTTAAATGTGTGGCTCAACATAAATAAGTCATGAGCAGAGGAGCTAATTTCAAATTCATAGAGAGGTAAATGAAAGGAAGATGGGGAAAAATCTGCCTTTATGCAATAAGCTTCACATCTCTCTCAGGTGTAAAACCCTGGTGACTTCAATGGAATTGCACCAGGGATGGATTTGGTCCCATATATTTGCCTTAAAGTGTTTATCTGCCCCAAAGCAATAGTCTGTCTCTGAGGAAGTGATAACAGCTCTGATATGGGGCAGGCTTGGTACCTTGCTGTCTGAATTAACCAAGTAACATGATGCATTAGCGGTGCAGGAGAGGACCCTGGAGGAGGCAGGCTTGCAGAGGGATGCTCCATTTTACAGGAGCAATTTGCATTCAATAGCAGCCACGAGCTATGCACGTTGCCTGTCTCGCTATTCCCCCTGCACCTGGAGATGATGCAAGGACAACTGAAATTGAACAGTCTGCAAAATTGAGTTTGGGGCTCAAACGATTCCTACCTCTGCCCCAGGTCTGCTCCTGGTGGGAGGGTGACACCCCAGTGGGACCACGAATCTGGCAAGGCCACCCAGTAAGGCCAGACTTCCAGTCTTTTTCCAGAGCAATTTGACCAATCTCTCCCACTTTCTCTGTGCTGTCTCTCACCTTTCACATGCTCAGATTTTCTGCTGTTATTTCAGTTTATCAAAGCTTCCCTTATTTGTGGTTTTTTTTTCCCCTTTTGGGGTGTCCAAGACACAGGAGTTCAGGTCATCTTGGCCTTCAGTTTCAGTCCTTGTAGTTTGCAATTTGCTGGAAGCTTTAGCTATAAGTGACCAAGGCATTTTAGGGGAAATAGTAAAGGCAAACCTGAATCTATTATGTGTATTTTGTAACACACAGAAGCCACAGCTGAGACTTGTGTGTACAAGGTACTCACAGAGCAGTAAGCAACTGTTTCTCCAACAGGCTTACAATATAAGCAGAAAAAGGTCAATTCATACTAACAAATACTGAGAAAAAGGAAATAGCTGATGTAAATTTGACAAAGACCATACAAGCATCCAGTGGCAGAAACGAGAACTCCTGCAAGCTCCGTCCCAGCATCCTCAGCACAACATCATCCCTTTGCCAGCAGGATCCTCAGATAACGCATTGGTGATTTTGTAGCAGTCCAAAACTGCGAGTCCAGTGACAAACACCAGAAATGCAAACAACTGTACAGTAGAAGGTAATCTTCTGGTGATTTTTGGTCTCAGGTTCATTAGATGGTACCAGACAACAGAAAGAGAAAAACTATTTCTTGCTGGAAAAAAAAAAATTTAGACTGAGTGCTTCAGACAAATACAAACCTACTGTACATCAGAAGGAGGATTTGGGTACTGAGCCTACGCTCTGGATGAGTAAAATTGCCTGCCACAACACTCAAAGACAGGGTGTCTTTTTCTATTTCACCTTCTAAGACACCTCAGGCTCTATTACACTGCTTGGAAAAAGCAGTATACTTATCTCCTATACAAAACCACAGGTGAGAGGGGGGGAAACATTAGAACTCTACTGTATGTCCCTACTGTATGAAGGAGAAAAAACTTTCTTTAGAGTGATGCATCTCTATTGGCCTGAAATGAGAAATCAACAACAACAAAATGAGAGGTGAGACGCAACCCAGGCAAAACAGAAAATAGTTCTTAAAGTGATTACCTGGCAAAACCACAGCAAGTTTAATGAAATCTGTCATTGCCCCTCTAAAGAACACCTTTGTCTCCATAAAAGCATTGAAGTACTTTAATGGTATTGATTTAGGTCAAAGTGTACAAGCCCTCCAACATGGAGTCACTTATGTTGCTATAAAGAGGCTTTATTTCAAATGCAGGAATCTGGAAAGGAGACTGAGTAACTTTCCTCTATAGCTATATCCAGTCTGGAGATCATCTTGGTATCAAGATTTAGGTTAAGCTTTTCTTACCTAAAGAAAAAGAGGGGGAAAAAAACCCCTGAAATAACACTACCCGAAAAAGTTAAACCACTACAGAACTAGGACTAAATACAGACTTTTTTCTGTTTCTTGAAATGTCAGTTCTAGTAGCATTAACATAAAAGGTTTTAAACTATGGTAGTTGAGGAGTTTAGGTGTCCCAATGGGAGGTTCACAACTCCTGACAACAGGCTCTGCCGATGCAGCAGCCACACCGACCATCCAAGGTGCATCCACTTACATGTGGGAATGGGACCCTTCATTTTAGTATAGTAATTTAGAAGAGACTTAAAAGATTGATTTCAAGAGGGAGGGTCTACCTTGCCTTGCAGATGAACAGATTAAGCATCCCACATTGTAAATCAGTCTTTTCCTCTGGCTTTGTCATGTGTCTCTCACTAACACAAGTGGGTTGTCCCATCAGCTGATGAAGACTATTTGCAGAAGTGAGAGATATGTGTAAGAGAACAGCAGCTGGGTCAGGCCCCAGCACATTTACAGAAGGCGATTAGTGCATAATGGGTAGGAGTGTATCTTTGAGACTTGGGAAAAATAGAATAAATAATATATCACTGAACCAAAATCTCATTTTCAGCCCAAGAACCACTAAACTGTTTCATAAGACTCTCTAGCAATATAACAAGTACGATTCAGAATACGTCCCAGGGACTCTTCCTTGCAAATAAATAAGCCAGATGAACATGCTGTGCCACACTCTGATTCATAAAGAGAACCAGAGGGCAGGCTGTAAACAGAAGGAAATTGCAAGAAGGCCAATAAAATGCAATTCTTATCTCATACCATCAGCTGGACTAGGCAACAGGGATAAATAAAGTCACAGACTTCTATATTTATGATTCCTTATTGTTGCAGAGCTCTCCTCAGAACAAAAATGAGCCTGGAAGGGAGGCAGTCGTGCTCCTTTTGAATGGCAATGTTTAAGAAAGGAGAACCATATGGTTTTGAGTTGGCTCAATTGTGGCAGCCAGGAAACTAATCCACAGATTTATTAGAGCTGGCATATGTAACAGAGTGGCAATGCTCCTTTCATGTGCTGCCAAGAAACCCTCTGTGGTGCAGAGCTTTACCTTGAGCAGCAATTGCTTACTGGGCATATGGGCCTTATTTCTGCAAATGGGAGTGGAAGAGAGTCAATTTGCAAATCAAATTGGAATTCTTTTCCTCCTGCCGCTCCAATTTACTACGCAGACTTTATTCATAGTCGATGGAGCCTGGATTTCTGCCTCTTTTTTCTCTAATGAACTTGTTCTCTTGATTTAGGACATCCAAATGGGAGGAATATGATGAGGAGAGAAGAAACCATTTAAATCATTGTCACTGACCAGATGAAAGTTATTGCAATAAGTACTTCACCTAATGGCATATTACGTGGTGCCCAATTGCTGGAAGATCCTTAGCTATTATTATTACAGTTCCTGACATCCTGATTTTTCTTGAAAAGGTCATATGAAAATGCAGAATGGCAGATCAGAGTCAGTAATCTGTCCAAGGTGTATGATCATCTGTTAGAGAGTTTTTTCATTTGGGCTATGAAGTGCAATAAAAAGAAAATCTCAAGTATCCTTTGGGCATATTCAAAGAAGGGTTTTCAGAGTTCCCTTGGGCTTACTTGGAAAGAGGTATCAAAGGGTTGACTTCTGAGGAGAGACAAGGTGGCAGGGGGTGATTGATAGATGAACTGCCACCCCTTACAAGTGCAAATGCAAACATGACCAGGGTTTGGAATCAGCCCCGTTCACCCGGGGAACATGCATCTGAGGTCTGCAGCAAGGCATGGAGAATTTCAGGGGGAGGCAGATGCTAAAGCAATGTTAGATCTATTTTAAAGATTTCCTATGAGCAACAACTAGAGACACCAAGAAATTTATATAATTTCTCTGCGAAGCTCTTCCTGAAAACCATATATTGATCTATTTTAGAGTAGATACGGCATTATTTTCTTTTCTTCAGCAAAAGAAGTGAATAACAAAGGAAACTGGAAGCGCTTTGCTTGGTGAGATCAATCATCGATCATACTGTGAACCTACTGTGTTCAGTTTGCGCAGTACCAGACACATCAGAGAAAGGTAGGAATGACCATGCATGGGCAGGTCTATAACATACCTTTGCCAAACTTATATTCATGCCCAGTTCCCAAGAGTATGTGTCTAGAAACGTCAGTGTCTCCAGTAACAGCAATAACTTATGAATATAACAGCTCCATCAGCCCTTGATGCTAATCAGTACAAGTCTGCAAAGAATTAGAGGAATAAATCATTATGCTTTTAAAGGTTAACATTTGCCATCTCTCTCTGCAAGATGATTGCTCTGTGAAACTAAGTGTTGCTCTCAGCACAATAATATTATTGAAGAAGTTAAATCGTCTCCTGAAGACTACGTTAAATCTGAAGATGGCATTCAAATCAATAAAGTATGAGTTCAAAGCAGTCAGCAAAGACAGTCCAATCTACAGGGACTCCCACGGGTCACTCAAGCCTGCTGTGACCTTATTTCAATACGTCTCTTCTAAAATGGGTTGGAACAACGCTTCTCTTCAGCAAGTAACTCAGGTATTCACAGTTCCCGCCTTTCATTACTTGCTACAGGTAAAAAACCAGAAATATATCATCAGATGTGAACTCAAAGGAATAAAAAACATCTCATATTTATATATTATCATATTTATATAGCATATATATCTACAAATATAAAGAGATGCTTGAATCTAGAGGAGTCCAGGCTTCAAGCAGGTGTAAAGGGGTGCTTTGATTTCTGTCTGCCACAGCTACATCATTCAACACACGTAACAATACAGAACTAACTGCAGACAAATACCCCGGTTTTCATTCTCCCCTCGTGAAGAACCAACTTTGGGTCAACAGCTCAGCAGGAGTCAGTTCCCATTTGTGTGACAGGGAGTGGGAAAGAAGAGAGATGCATTTTCATACCTGAAGAGACTCATTACTGTGTTGGATTGCTGAGAGGTAAAACTGTATATTTTTCATTCTGCTTACTGAAGAGGCAATAAAGCACATATATGCACACACAGACAATGAAAAATTAATTACATGGGAATAATTCCATATTTTACAACCTTAACTTATCGCTTTGGTACAGTTGGCAGTAAAAATTCTTCATTTTGAAATAAGCATCTACACATACACAAATATATTAGTCTATATATTTGCACCATTGAACTAAAGTGCCATAAAGGAAGACTTCCATCAACTACCTCATGAAATTAATGTTTCTTTGACCATATAAATGATTTTATTTCAAGAGGTGGTTTTTGAAAGTCTCTATAATAGTCATAAGCCATGTACGTCTGAATTTGTCTGCAATTTCTACTATGAACATTATGAACGTTGAATGATAAAAAAATCAGAGAGCTGTCAAAATAACTCTGCTCTGTGCAGAAAAAGGAAAGCAGAAAATAGTCAGTTATATCTGTACCACATCGCTGAAAAGCAGTATGTGAGCTAACATTGGCCCACAGTAGCCCTAGTACCATGTCCTCATCTGAAAAATGGAGAACAAAACCAGTCTGATAAATTCACAAGAAAGGGGCATCTATTCACCAATGAGGGAAGATACAGATACTGCCATGTGTCCTTTGACATCGTTTATAGGATGATGTTAACAGACAAGAAACCTTCACATTCTCAGGTGTCAGTTAATATGCCTTCCCTCTCTGACTAATGAATTAAATCTTTTGGAATTCAGAATATGATTCTACCCAAAATAAGATCATGATCTCATGAAAGGAACAAATTGCCTTGTGCACATGCACATGGTGGGGGGTCTCATTCCTTCTGCTATGGAATAGTCTTTAAAGAAGAGACTGTCCTACCCCTTCCTAGCCTGGAGTGAAGAAACAGACCCCTTCCACTTACATGGTGCAATCAGGGAACAGCCCTTTACTGCCCATGCCTGGCCATTGACTCTAACGAGACTTCTTGCTATCCACACCATGGTGTGATTCCACTGCATCGACTGAGGAGTTCATCAGATATGGAGAGCATTGAGGTAGTGAGAACGCCCTGACCTCGTACCCGAGAGAGCTGAACTGGGGTTTATATATGGACAGTGTCACCATGGGTCTCCATCAGAGAAGCTAGTGAGATGGAGGGCAGGGAGAAGGGCTGTCTGTCCAGCTCCAGCACTGCCTCCTGCAATGGTAATCACTGATCTGCAAAACCTCATGGACTTTGCATTTAAGCAGGCATGGCATTATTCCAGCATATATAGCTAAAACTTGGTTCTGTTAACTATTAAGCATAGATCTTGCAAACAGCTAAGCAAGAAATACCTAGTGTCAGAGACACTAAATACATTATTTTAATTGCAACCTTTTGAACTCTCCAAAAATGTCAGGTGTTGGTCTTGCAAATGTTATAGCAAGCAGTTTGGTTTGCAGCATGAAGAAACAATTTAGGTATTTCACGTAAACGGGACTTTTTAAACAAGCACTCATGTTTCACATAGTTTCAATCTTTTAAAATTAAAAATGCTTGCAAAAGATAAAATAAAAAAATAACCCAAAGCCTTGAAGCTTCCAAAAGATTTCTCTCCTCTGCTCACTCCACGTTTAAAAAGAAACAGCTTATTTCAGTCCGCAGAGTCCACGTTTCGCTCTGTCAGTAAAAGAAAATGGTTCCTCGCAGTACCCTCCAAAGATGTCTTCCATTGCTGGTTGTAATCCATAATCAAAATGAATGACAGATCACACAGCAGGATTTTTGTTTGCAGATCTCTGAAATCAGTGAACGTATCTTAACACCTCTCATCTGTATCACTTTGTCCCCGGACCTATTTGCTTGTTACAAACAGGCCTGAACACCCTAATTTAACAAATTGCTGAGCTCTCCCGTTCACTTCTCTGTTCATTAATCTTCATAAAAGAATATGGCAACGAGAATTGCTGGAGTTCTCCCCGTACTACCTGCTGCACTCTGGGCTCTGGAGAATAAATGGAGAGTATCTAATATGAGGAGAGAAAAGTTTAAGTCTGTACTCTTTTATGCATTGGAATGTCTACAGCCTCTGTCCCTATGGAAATGTAAAGCTTTATATAGACTGATTTGCTATGCAGTGCACATTTAGCAGGACTGTCTGAAGGCATGTTGCAGAGTTAAAACAATGAAGTAAGTTACAGGTAGCACGGTGCTTTGTGGAATATATAAATCAGCCTCTGCCACATGGTGAAATTCTGTGTTTTCTAGGCAATAGTTGCATTAAACATATTTCCAAAGGGATTCCCAAAACCTGTTATTTTTAGGCCAACGGAAAGAGTATTCCATTCAGTCTTTTGATGCAGCAAAGGCATCTGCAGTCTGCAAAACTTGATCCTGAACACAGATACTTCATATTTGACATGCATTGAGAGTTTCACCCATAGCTGGAAGCCCAGAAGGAATCAGGTCACCAGACTTCATGTCCTACACCTCAGAGATGCAGAAGTGCCAGTGCAAGCCCCAGAAGGATGCTCTTGAAGGGGAACCACAGTACCAGCGCGTGCTCTCAGCAGGCTGCCAAAGGCAGGACTCGCACTCTGCATCTGAAGCACAAGCTTGGTTGGCCTCAGCATGTCACCTTGAGCTTTCCTCATCACATCACAGGATGCTTGAGGTGGGAAGGCACCTCTGAAGATGATCTCGTCCTACCCCCTGCTCAAAGCAGGGTCACCTACAGCAAGTTGTTCAGGGTCATGTCCTGTTGGGTTTTGAATATGTCCAAGAATGGAGACTCCACAACCTCTCTGGGCAACCTGTGCCAGTGCTCAGTCACCCCCACAGCAAAAAAGTGTTTTCTTATATCTAAATGGAATTTCCTGTGTTTCAGTTTGTGCTCATTGCCTTGTCCTGTCACTGGGAACCATTGAGAAGAGCCTGGCTGCCTCTTCTTTAGTCCCCCCCTTCAGTTATTTATACACACTGATAAGACCCCTCTAAGCCTTCTCTTCTCCAGGCTGAACAGTCCCATCTCTCTCAGCCTCTCCTTGTAGGACAGGTGCTCCAGTCCCTCTATCATATTCATGGTCTCTCCAGTATGTCCATGTCTCTCTTGTACTGGGGAGCCCAGAACGGGACACAGTACTCCAGGTGTGGCCTCACAACTGCTGAGCAGAGGGGAAGGATCATCTCCCTCAACCTGCTGGTCAAGCTCTGCCTAGTGCAGCCCAGGAGGCTGCTGGCCTGCTTTATCGCAAGGGCACACTGCTGGTGCATGGTCTTCTTGGTGTCCACCAGGACCTCCCTGGGTGGGTCCTTTTCTGCAAAGCTGCTTTCCAGCTGGTCGGCCCTAACCTGTACTGGCACATGGGGTTATTCCTCCCCACGTGCAGGACTTCACATTTCACTTGGCTGAGTGTCATGAAGTTCCTGACAGCCCATCTCTCCCAGATGTTGCGCTCCCTCCAAATGGCAGCACAATCCATCTAGGGTACCGACTGCTCCTCCCAGTTTTGTATTGACTCATTTTGAACACCACTTTGAAACCTCAGTAGCCCCTAAGTTAGGAAGCACAGTTGTCTGTCAAGAAAAATACTTCTCACTCTTGGTGCTGTCTATCTGAGGTGTTTTGAACCTTTAGAGTGGCAAAGGCCAGTTTAGACAGGGTGTGGCAGCAATTTCAGGAACCTGAAGGACTCAGAATAGGGTAGTAAAAAGTGGCAAACACTAGAGATGTAGGCAATGTTCCAACAACGCATCAGTGTTAAAACTGACATGTCTTTTGTCCTAGTTTAGAGAGAGCAGTCTTCATAGACCAAGTCAGATACAGATTTTTTTCACAGGAAATATTGCTCTGGGACATAAATAATATCGATTCTCCGTATTGACAGGAGGTTAACAAGAGACTCGAGGAAGCACCGACTAGCAGTGCCGAGTTCAAGAGAAATTACACATTGAACTATATTGGACACGTCCTAGATGGTAGGGAGATAAAGACAACTTGCATGATATCCCTCAGACCGCTCACCCCCTCGCATGTAAATGGCCGTTACCTAGCTTCCCTTTTATTTAGAAATACGACCTCGAATTCATTTAATCCTAAAAAAGCACATAAAATGGCTGAACCATGCTCCAAAGCTACTGATTTCTCTGTGCTGTCTGTAAAGGGAGGCCAGAGCAGCTAGCTCAGGTGGAGACTTACTCTGGAGACAACGAAGACTGGACAGAATAGAAAGGCTGAGACTTCTCCAAGAACTGCTAAACACGACGACTCTGGTGCAGCATGACTGACACCTTGTTAAGACAGCAATTTAGATAAGAGCATTATCATTTTAAAATAGACCTTCTATGAAATTTCTTTGTTAATGAATGGCACTTTGCTTTGGGACAGCTGACAGACTGGCTGCTGCCTCTCAAAAACCAGAGGTGAAGGTATTGAACTGAACTCAGACTTGCTGAGGTGATGCCACAGGACTCCAACCTACAGTCCTTAAGTGTGGGGGAAAAGGAACATGGATTTCCACCTAAGCCTGATGGTGACTTGGGAGGCTCATCTCTAAGAGAGAAGAGCAAAAGGAGAGAAAAGAAGGAAAAGATGCAATACTTGAAAGTAAGACGGAGAAGGACTGTGCATCTGCAAGTGCTGTTGCATAGCCCCCAGCTGAGTGTCATACCCGAGAAAGAATTGTTATGGAAACACTGAAAAGGGATATTTCAGTGCTTTTAAAAGAAAAAAATTATATATATTAAAAGGCAACAAATGCAATCAAAACTGTCCTTTCCTGAACAAGGAAGAAAAACAAGTTTTGATTTTTACAGCTTTACTATAAACTGCTTTGATATGAAATCCCTAATCAATAACATCACAGCAAACAGGATCTTTCCTACTGGTGCTCATTGTGAAAGATAATATAAACAGATTCAGCTTGCTTTTGTCCATATATATATTACATTTGCACCCAGGCTGAAATTTAGACATCCTGTGGTTTTAACTTTTCAGGATACACAAAGTTGGGATTCTCCTGCTTGTTTAAGGCAGAGCTTAGGCCATTGATTTTGCAGTTCAAAGCCTTCTGTGAAGTTTTTTTTGGTTGCCTTTTAAATAGATCACAAGAAGCAAATAATTATCATATTTCTGACTATTATTTCCTACCAACAATTCCTCCCTCTCAAACCCACATTTACTCTTCCCCTTCTTCAGGGTATACCTCGCTTGTTTGAACTAATTTAATCAGCGAATGACAATAAGTATACATGTGCTCACTACTACAATGTATAATCATCGTGATTTCCTTAGAGTATTAATGTGCTTGGGGTGAGAAGAACAAAAAGTTTTATGTTCCTTAATGTGAAGATTTGTAAAATGGATCCATTAAAAATGGATAAATTCTAGGAAACATGAAAATCCTGTTTCTAGGAAAACTGTGGTTTTATGAAATGCTTCTGTTTCAGTCTTCATACACTTTTATTGACAAGATCTTGTGTATTTCTAAACTCAAATTATCAGAGCACTTAACTTCCATGGCTGTGCTGAGAACAGACCAACAACAATTTTTGGAAGGATCTGGATGTGGAAGAAATAGTTGTTGCGTTCCCTCCTTTCTCCCTGACCCTGTGAAGAATTTGGGGAGTAGAAATTCACCACATGGAGCAAAAGAATAGAGATGGCAGAAGATTTAGAAAGTACTCATAAAAGAAGAAAGGAAAAGCAGAGACACACAAAGCTTTGAGCAGAAGAGGGGAGAAACCATATGGTTTTGTAGCTACATGGTAGTTTGGAGGGGCAGAACTAAGCTGGATGTACTTGGGGGTTCAAGAAGACAAACTAAGAGGTGCACAAAAACCCACAAACTTGGGCCACCAAAGGGGATCCAGCACAAACTGCCAAAATATGCCAGAGGAAGGAAGGAGAAGAAGTCAATGAAATGTGTGGAAGGCTTCTTTCTCTAGATCCAGACTCTCCATTGCCTCTGTCTGTTGAGTAGAAAACAGAGGTGGTTGCAGAGTCCTGTGGAAGCAATGACAAGTGTCTCACATGGGTATTTGCATGAACGCTTGTAGCGTACCCCAGAGGAATTAATTTGCAACCCAGTTTAACACAGAGAACAACACAACTAGTTCTTAACGCGACCTTTTATGAACAGATACTGATAGAGGATTTCTGCCCCCAAAAAAAAGGTTCCAGCATCCCAAACAAGGGAAAGAGTTGAGGCACTATGTTGGGGTATCTAAAGCTCTTTCTTTCCAGCCATGCAGAACCCACCAGAGTCTTGGAGTCAGTGGAGAGGGTTAATGGGCTGCCAGACAGGTCTGTCTCTGGAGAGGGACCAAAGCAAGCAGAGCCCCGCATGGGTGAATCATGCGTTTGCGATGCTCTAGTAACAAAACACCAGCAAGTACCTTGGCCCCAGAGCAGGGCTTGGGCATTCAACATCCTGAGTTTGGGGAGGAAAAAAGCAAAGGCTGAGGGTGTGAATGAAAGCTTTGTTTCAACCAAAGCTCTTTGATATCAAATATCACAGACCATGGAGGCGGGGGGAGGTGGGGAGAGAGAAAAGAAAATGGGAGGGAGGGCAGAAGAAAGCAGGGGAACGGGTGAAGTTTTGATGTGAATTTTACAGATCAAAAGCATCTTTAAAGCATTTCTCTGATCTGCCATTTATTAGGTAGCACGTTGCAGGACGACAGAGTCTGCTCCTGCTGTTTTAACCTACACCCACTGCCCAGGGAATGCACCTCATGTCAAAGGTCACGCATAAGTGCCAAATTCCCCTTTGAGAGAGGCCAGTGGGTTGCAGGAGAATATCGGCAGCACGGATCCAGTCCAGACCACTCTCAGAGGGACCCTGATCCTCCTCCCTTGGGATCTGATGCACAGTCTCTTGTACCATGGCCTGTGCATTTCATCCTCGCTGCTTCACAAGAAGATATCGCAGCAGCAGCATGGCCCTTCACTGAGCTGATGAACATTAGATACATTTTGCCAGTCTCACAGGTCAAAAAATCTTAAAATCTTTTCTCCAGCAAAAAGTAGATTGATTTGGCACTAAAACTGCAGCAGACTACCCTTCAGACAACAGCCTGAAACTGCATCCCTCTCCTGGCTTTATTGCAGTTAAGGTGGTCAAAAGCACCTGCATGTTGTCCTGTGATTTGCAGAGTTTTTCAGCCAAAAAACATGAAAAAAACCCCATATTTCTCATCTTTACTGAAGGATAGGGACAGGGGACAAAAATATGGTCATTTTATGTACAGAAAGAGATAAAAACAAAATCAGGACTCTCCCAAGAAATGATATTACCCATACTATTAATCTTTCCCATAGATTACAGTCAAGCCTGGATTGTGGATTCATTTCATTTTCATGTTTACTACTGGTATCCTAGGCAAGCTTGTACACTCTCAGTATAGAAAAACAGGTAAGTAGAGGAGAATAAAACACTTAGAAAAAGTTTCAAAAGTATTGTATGAGAGGTTGGCACAAAACTCTGCTGTTTTCCAAAAGGAAAATTGGATTTTCACATATTTTGTTCATAAGAATTACTCATTTGTCTATTTGGATATCGATAACTTTGGTATTTCCTGAAATCCCATTTCCTGATAAAAAAAAGTGGGTTTTTTCTCCTCTAATGAAACCAAAGAGTTTTTGCTGTAGCTGACAGAGGACTCTTTCAGGTGTGAAGTTCTTGGTGAGAAACCAGTTCTAAATTTCATAACTAACAAGGTCAGAAGCCTTGTCAGGTGCATATCAACAGAGTTTCATAAGATTCAAAGTAGTTATGCTGCTGTATGGTAGCTGAGGACATGAATTAGATTCTTGAAGGGGAAAAAACTACACTTTGAAATTACAGCAAGATACACTTGAGCTGTCTATAAATTAAGACACCTTCTCATGACTCACAAATAGAACAAATAGTTTAATAAGTGTTAAAAATTAATAGGGAGAGGGAAGAAGGAGATCAAAGCTAAGGTAGATGCTTCAGCAAACTGTCAAAGCATCGACAGAAGAAATCTTTCAGCTTTAGTTCATATGAAGAGACCAGAAAAGCATTTCCCCTTTGGTGGAATGAGACGAGTTTAAATCAAATAGAATAGAATTTGAAATGAAATGTCTATAAGGAAAGAAGTCTCTTAATTCTCCTCCTANCAAAATGTACCCAATTGCCTTCACTACTGAAGAAAACGGACATGTGAAATCCTTTAGACCAAGATGCACACACTTACATGCAGAACATGTGTTTACAGATGCAGAATTATCCCACCAGGATCAAATGATTTTGGAAAGAAGCTATGCTAGCTGCAGGTCCCACCTTCCAGGCTCCTCAAGGCAGATTTGCACCATGTTTATTCCAGAATAAGCTTTCTGCCACAGACTGGTCATGTGCTCATTTTTACTCATCTTGATTTATTTGGCTCCTGACACTGTTGGGTGATGGGTGCCATGAGCCATCCGCTAACACCCCATCACTGCTGCTGGATAAATCCTTCTTGCCACCTTCAAAGAAAAGGATCCTCAGAGGGTGGGTCAGGTCAGTAAGTCTTGGAGATAAGGACCGACTGTGAGTGTGAAGTACTTTGAACAGCGTAACTCAAGCTTCAGAAATACAGTGAGGAAGAGGGAGGAATTCTTCATCCCTTCAAAACTAACCTCCAACAACCCTCAGAAATCTAAGGATGTGCAAAAAACATCTTGCTGATGTTGCAGCTACGTGTCAAGTAGCACCAAACACAGACCGAAACCTTTGTGACAACTGTGGAGACATCAGAGATTGTATCTGGGTCAGATGGGGATTAACACAGAGTTCACTTTCACAGACCAGCAGAAGTCCAGATGTTAGGTATCGGTCTAAATTCTTGAACCCATCTGGGCTCATGCTATAATTGGAGAGAAGCAGATGTCCCCAGTGGAGGTTTGTCCCATTTTTAGACCAACATCTAAAATAGGGGACCAGTCTCCCTCTCTTGCTCCCCCCACCCATAGCCAGAGTCCTCCATCAAACTGAAGTCAGAGTCTTAACTGCTGAGACCTGACACTGGAAGAGAGGAATTCCACCCCACACAAATTTCTTGCCCAAGGTCATGTAAGCAGCTCATTGCAGACGGTTCCTAAATCGAGTTTAGCTCAGGCTCTTCTTTGTCACTGTTCCCTGGCAACAAGATAGGACACAGCTTCAGAGCTTGCATTTAGCCTTGCAGCCTTTGCACGCACGGCTAGCAGAGACCCACGCAGCCTGTGACAAGCCTTGCAGTATGCAGACAAGCTAGAGAAAGATAAGGGCAGGTCACAGAACATAACTGTAATTGCTTTAAGCCGGGGGGGGGAGAAAAAAAGAAAAAATAAAGAAAAAAATCGGTTCATCTAAATCTTTCACAGCTCTCAGTACAGCAACTAGATTTTATTTTAGGTCCATCCTGCCAACAAGTATCATTTTGATTTGTATGAGCAGAATGAAGACAATTAAGCTTCAAAAAAGCTGCTATTTGGTAAAAATAGCCATGGCCTTATTTAACAGCATACAGTATTTTAAAAGAAATGTTTTAGCTTCTATCTTTCAGTCAAAGGGCACATTTTTTTTCTGGCAGAGTTATCAACGTTTCTCTGGTTTGAGACCACTAGAGAAAAGAAAATGCCACGGAGCTAATTGTTGTCCAACATCTTTCAAGATGTGCTGGAAAGGCAAGAGTTACTGTCTCTCTCCAAGCAAGTACCAGTAATATACTGTACAGCCCATGTCTCTTGGACAGTTTGACACAGTCTAGCTCCACTGAACCACTTCTGATTTACACCAGCACTAAAAAGGGGAGGGGGAGAAAGAAGTCAGACATCGTAAATCTTTTCACTGAGTGACATTTTGATGGGCTCATACATCACTTTGAAACTAAGGTCTAGACTCACAATACAGATGACCTAAAGAATGGCTCATATGCCCCAAAGCCTCTTCTCTTTTCCTCAGATATCATTTGCTTTCGTAGAAGATATTAGCTCTCCCTACAAAGCCTGTCTCAGTGGACTCACAAAGGCATTTAGAAGCCAAAGTCCCATTGACGGTAAGGCTAACACCTCCAGGACATTTACTTAATACAACCCACTAATATTAAAGGGACAACATTTTCATGAGCTATACAGCAATTTAACAGCCTGATTTTCTTTGAGTGTCAAGGGAATAAGGTTTCTAAATCATTTGTGAAAGCATCAGCCCTTATAGTTCATTATTTATACTGCAGAAAAGAAGCAAGAGTTGGCAGTCCATGATCTGGCCATGAAAAGACACAGCTGTGAGCATTAGAGATGTTCATTGTCATGCACTCAGAGGCTCTGCCAGGGTCTCTGAACAAGGGACAAGATGAAGCTGTGTTTTACTCATTACAGCATATCCCCATTTCCCATTGCATTGGAGGCAGAGTAATTAACTAGGTGTAATTCCAGCCTGCCCTAGCACATGCAATTCTCATACAACAATATCAGATTCTTTGCCCATTTGCCATACACACCTTCCCTGCAGCTTAACAGTTCATACGGATCAGAAAATGAAGGCAACACCTCAGCAAAGTGGCTTCTCCAGATCTCCATTTCCCAGCTTTGATTCGGCATGTTTGAGACACTTGGGTAGGTCTCACTGGGCTGCAGTAAGGATGCTGAGCATCGTCCCATTCAGCAGCACTGTGCAAGACCTCAGTTTTGAATATGCTTTTGGGCAGAAATCAAAGTCTTCTTTAGGCTGAGACTTTGGCATCCAGACAGGTCATATGGATACCATTACAGAGAGACAGAAAGGTGCAGGACCTCTTTCAACAGAACACTAGGACTACTATATTAAGCAGTGCTGTAATAATGTGCAGTTTTAATGAGTTAATGGTGGAGAAAGAGCTTCCAGTCTGGTAATCTTGTCAGTGATAAGATCTGTGTCACCTAAGATTACACATCCACAGCATAGGTCTGAGCATCTGAGCAAATTGTCTGAGACCCCCATCATAGCATTTGAAGTCTAGTCAACAGAGTTTAGGGTGCAACTCATCTAGCCAAACCTAGGCTGCACTGACAAGAATCTGTATTTGAATAGCTCTGTGTCTATTATAAAGGGATCCTAGGCTCATTTAGGTTAACATCCTATAGGCACTGCAATTTCACGTGAATCCCAACCAAGCATTCCAAACAACTAAAGTATGGTTTATTGTGTACAGAAAAGGACTAAATTTATCCAGCTTGAATGACCTGGTATAAGATCAAGGTGAGGAAAGTGTTAGGTTCTCAACCACAATAGACCTCAACTACATAAGCACATATGGCTTTAAACCCAGAAAAATCCACCAGCTCACAAGCACCAGCATGGTCAGCAGACAGCTTGTGATATATCCCCGACACAAGCACTGAAACTTGTGAGGTGAAAATGAGCCTGGAAGTATCCATCACCCCTAACTCAGACACGAGGCTGACACACTGTACTTGACCAGATGTCGTATTCAAGCTCAGAAGCTTTATCTAGTGGTGATGATAAAATTACTGATCTGCTGGTGACAATTCTACTGGTTCTTAAAACTGCATTAACAATTAGCCTACTGGAATATTAAAGATAATAGTTACAGCTCCAACACAACATACCATTATATGGTGATTCAGAGACTGAAAGCATAACTAATTATAGACTGAATTTTGCAGCAAATACATCGGTAGGGCTTGAGACAATATTTAAAGGCATGTGTGGGCAGTTGCAAAATACTTCCAGAAATCTGAACAAAGACTTTTGCAGAGGATTATGAAACTACGTCTTTGAAGAGCAGAAGTAGCATGTTAGCCATGTCCTTTCCATATTACTACAGTGCCACTTACTTAGCGATGGATTAAAGTGCTTTGTACTGGAATCCTATTAGTGGCTAACACCAACGCAAAATAAATTCTGTGTCTTGGAGGTGCAATGTTGCGGCTATGTCCTACTTGTAGCATTGGTAGGGGTGGTAGGAAAGAATTATTTAAAAAGTACAATGAAGTTAGAACATCTCAGCACAATTTTTAAAGCATGTGCCTGTTGCTACCATTTTCCTGCCACATATTTTCTTGTTACTAATAGCCTCTGTTTTCAAAGCTAATAAACACACACATATAGAAGTGTTCACAATGCCAGGAAAGAGGGCAGTGAGGGTCACTTGTACTTGTTCACAAAGGCTGGGTTGTGTTGTTGCGTACAGTCTCCTTCCATCCCCCCTGGGGAAGGGTTAGCATTCAGCTGCCCTGCTCCAGTGGGGGACTAAGACTTAGAAATATCACTTTTCCCACTGCTTTTTCCCTTAGGTGTAAATTGCATCCTTTGGCCCCACAGTCCATAATTTCCCCATCCCACTCACTCCTATATATAGTAGGACAAGAAAATACCAGCAAAGCAGTCTTTATTCCCTAAGTCTAACCTGTGGCAGACCTGCCATATGTGGTTGCACAGAACCAGGATGCAATCTTGCCCTGAGTTATTACAGGGATTCAGAGATGTGCATCAATATGGATCTGGCAGAATGGCTCTAGTATCTTGCCCTGGACCCCAGGATGCAGACTTGAGCCTCAGCCCGGATTGAAAGGCAAGGCTGACACAGAAATGCACCTGCAGAACCATCAGTGCCTAGGCAAATGCAACCCAAAGTGAGCAAACTCACACCTCAGAAGATGTCCTCAAAGCCTATGGCTTTATGGTAAAGAGCAAGCCTGAGGTTTATTGACTCCCCTTTTACCACTCAATAACCCTCTGGACACAGCCTAGGTTCCCACACACGGGTGTGTATGTCCATTTGAGCTGCCCTTTGGGATTTTTCCCTGCCACCAGCTGCTACTCCAGAGGTCTGGAGGTTGTCCTTCTGGTCCTGGGTCACACCCACCAGACACAAGTGGATGGATACCTTGGATATCTTAAGGCATCTCAAGTGGAGCTGGATGCCTATGACTAAACCACCAGATCTCACCCACTGCACATTAGTCATTACCGTCAGTGGGGATTCAGTTCTACCTAAAGAAGATGCCTCCTGTTTGGACCATCTCTCAGCTCCACTGTCTAGATCTCCACTAATGGCAATAACATAAAGCTGTACTGCACATATAGTCATCCTAATGGAGCATCGGAATCTACAAGTTGCATCTTAGGGGACATGGATCCCAGCATCAGTGACTTAAAATGATCTCTGACAACTGATTTTTCAATTTTCTTTAGATTTTAGTATTCTGCAGATGCAGATTTTTTGAGGTAGGCCTAATATGCAGTCATTTATTTTTCCCTAGTTGTTTACACTGCAAACCAGAGGAGTGTCCAGGTGGCCCAAGAAGTTTTTGCATACAGAACCAAAGTGTTTAAATCAATCCATACATTATAGTTGCTGTACCTCAAGTGCATCCTTAGTAGCCTGGCAGCTAACCTCACCATGCACATTGAGGGCCGTAGGCATGTCAACCTACAAATCTGAACCAGCCCCTTTCTGGTAAGGAGATCTCAGAAGGAACAGAAGGGTGAAGTCCTCGTATCTCAGCATGTCAAGCCAATTGATCCAAAATGGGGTAAACTTTTTACTCTACTACAGAAAAGCTGCGATTTGCTACAACAGCAGCAACTTTCCTATGGCACAATGGGCACCTTGCTGACTGTCACTAGAATATGTATCTTACTCAGCGTGCCTGTGAATCTTGCCTCCTTTGGGAGTTTATATATAAGAATCTTGCTTAAAACCACTGAAGAAATGCTATTCTGCATTCCTTGTTTACATTTCTGGTATTATTTCTCTGTTTTGTATTTGTCAAGGTAGATTTTAAAAAAAAAAAAACAACCAAGAATCAAGTCAGTCCTGAAGGTATTTTCTATCAGCAGACACCCAGATTACTCTTTAATTTTAGCCAGAAAATAGTTTATACAGCACCTTTCTCAGTACCATTGTCTAAGAGCCAAAGCAGACAATCTTTTATAACTTGGCTGTCTGCCATGACAACTTTCCTGGTCCAGTTTCCACTTATTAATATTTATCACTGCAGTTTTTTAGCCTCTTCATGGCAAAATATAGTGTTATAAAGAGATTGAAAGTGTCATAAGAGACAAAGGCAACATTATGAAGAGCAAAATGGCTCTAAATTTCCAAGCAAAATTCTATATGGTACATAGCAAAAAATCTGATGCTGTTGCATTTCTCAAGTAATAGCATCAGTCCCAAGTGTCATCATTTGATTTCAGCTGTAAAATATTGTTTGTTAGAGACTCTAAAGAAGAATCTTTGGGGATAAACCTTTCCTCTGTTTGTCTGACAATACAAACTTCAAATAGGCTGGCAAACAGGACCTAGCTGAATCATCAAGATCTGATGATCAGTCTTCTTATTGGGCATCAGGATCGGCTATTTTTCTCTACTTTTTAAAATTCACATTTTTTATCTCAATGAAGTTTCTTCTCTTCCTAATTATTCATTGGGCCATCATCTTTGTATGCATGTACCCATACACCAGGCTAGCCAGGTTCCTTGTAAAACAGAGACATGCTGAAGCCTGAGGACGTATTTTGGACCGATAACATCTTTATGAACAGTAAACACTGGAATTACCGGTTAAAGGCTCTATTGCCTAAATTATTCATAAGGTCAAACTGCATTGCTATACTGATGTTGAGCCTTGTATTCCAGGAATAAATGTTAGAACCGAGATAGTGCTACAAGTGATGCAGTTTGCTGCTTCTGTAGGATCATACCTCTACAAAAGTATGTCAGGAAGAGGCCAGGGACTGCATCCAGAAATCACCAAGGATGGATTCATCTCCTTTAGCTTTAACCCGGTCCCTTACATTTCCTTTATGGTAAAAGAAAGGAAAATGGATACTTCAAAGTCATCATCTGTCCAGTTTCAGACATCTACTTTCTCCAAAACAGGTCGGTGCCCTAGACATATCCATTTTCCTTCTTTGGCTTTCACGGGAAAGCAGATGATCAGACCAGCTGAATTCAATCCTGTGTACAATTTCCCTACACAGTGTCAAGTGATGTTCATAGCCCAAACTCTGAACCAGCCAGGCAATTTCATTCACTGTTGTAGACCAGCTGGGGCACTGAAGATCAGATTTTTCCAAAGAATTAGGCTCCTATTTAAGCACACAACAAAAAGGAATTCTTATTTATATGTTTCTTTTAAACGGTACTCAGCACCTTCACACTCAGCAGAAAAACAAACAGAAAATGGCTGCTGGAAGATTTGAAGAAAGCCTGTCTGAAAATGCAATTCAACAGAAAAAAATTCACTTTAATTTTTGTTGTAACAGGTTATGAGGACCTTTTTCTGTTAGGGACTTGGCATCTTGTCTTTCACCCTCAAACGATCTCTGGTTGCAAGGATGGGTAGCAAAGGTAGCTCATACCATAAGTTTATGGGTACACAACTTTCTCCGGGTATGAGCATTTTAGGATGTGTACAGTGATTGTGCTGATCTTGTAACATGAATAAATAATAAAGATCTGTGACAGCTATGTAGTAAAATTCAGGACAGAAGTTCACAACTAAATGCACATGTTTGTTGTTTATTTTAATTTATAATTCTGTTTAAAAATTAAAGACTAGGTCATTAGCTGGTAAGTCACATTTTATTTCCACCTAATTTATGAGTCCTGAGGTGTTTGGACAGGGTTTAACATGACCAAAAAAAATGCTATATGCAACATCCTTTCATTTGCTTTTAGTGTGGTACATGAAATAGTCTCTTCATTTTAGAAAGCTTTTTCTTTGTGAATCAACATCATTAGCAATCAAAGAAACAGCTATGAGCATTGAATGCAAATGTTTGAACTTCTATAATTTGCATGTCGTTAATAAGCAGGCTGGCAGAGTTTGGTCATAAAGTTTACTTTGAAAGTTCCCATTGCTGTTACAGCTTGAGTCATGGTAGCAACGGTGAGATTCTCGATTCCAACTCATGGATGGTTTTAGGGAGCTAGGAGTCACATCTAGCGTGGTGAACAGCAGCCTGGGGCTTGCCCGTTGCGGCATGAACCTCTGCTCGCACAAGTCTCCCTTGGTGAGGAGGCAGAGTTTGAATCCACTCCAGCAAGGTCTCCCTTTTTCACTATATGTTCATCTTTGTGCATAGGTCAGCTACCCGATTTATTTCTCCTCTCCCTCATCATTGGACTAGTGGGCTGCCAAAATATCTAGCACACTGGAGATGTGCAAAGTGGTCCTGCAAAAAGGACATTGAGCCCATTTACAAAACCAGAAGATACTGAGAGGTGAAGGAGACTGCCCAAGGGCATACAGAAAATGTGTGCCTGTGCTTGAAAACAGGTCCTCAAAATTCAAGTCTAGTATCCGGAGGCTTAGAAACCAAGGAGTAAGAACAGGCAGCTGTCACTGAATTATTGGTAGATTGCCTTGGGGAAGCAAAAGTAAAATACCTCGTACAATACAGAGAGAGCCAGAGAGGCAAAAAAATCAAACATCAAGTCCAACAAAACTAGTTGCCTTGGCTAGTCAGGTTTTCTACCTCTAAACTTCATGATCTGGATGGTTATTTTCATCGTCTCAGTGAGTTGCAATAATCAGCAGAGTGACACGAACCACGCTGACGAGTGGGGAAAATAACTCTGATCCCTTTGATTAAAAATAATCAATAAAGCAGCATGAAAGGCTTCAGCAGGTAGGAAGGGCTGGTGGCTCAGGGGGCACAATGGAAAAGGCCAAGCGAGCGAAACACAGAGCAGCCTTCCCCTCCTCTCCCACGGCTGCCGGTGGGTGGAGCGGGGACACGGCTGCGGCTCGCCGGCAAACACAATAACTCTGCCAAATATTGCAATCTATAGTTCACTGACCCCAAATGATTACTGCACTCCTCTCATGCGTTCAGTAATTTTCTGTCCTGATTCAGTGGGATTCAAGCGGGCAACCCAAAAGAAATGCAACCAAGAGTTGCTAAAGGGCGAAAGAAGCCCTGCTTAGAAAAATAAATAAAAAGGTGAAATCACAGCCCCCTGCTTCCCCTCACAGTTTTTTAATGTCATGTTGGAGAGTTGGTTTTAAAATCTCTTTCAGATCTAGCCCCAGGAGTGGCCATCTCCCTGATTCACTGTGGAACGGCCTCATCGTTAGAGAGGCAGTTTGAGACAACATCCAAAAAAACCTGCCAGCGGACAACTTCAGCACACCCTTGTGCCCCAGCTCAGAAAGGTGCCGAGGGACAGGCTGAGCCCCTGAGATCGCTCTGGTGCTCCCACACCTTGCAGAAGCCCTAAAATCCCTGCTGTGGTCAAGCAATTAGCATGACATTAAGAAAAAGACATTTCTTCAAAGAGAATAAACTCACAAAAGAACCAATAAATAGCTCCAGGAATTTGCACAGGCAGAATTTTGCTGGTGAAGCAGAGAAAATTGAGATTGTATTTTTTCCTTTATTTTCATTTCAGGAGGAAAAGTGGGTGGGTTTTTTGGGGGGCTGCCCCCAAGGAATCCCAAAATCTATTTTTTTGTTGTTGTTTTTTTTTCCCCCGTTTAAAATTGCCCATGTTGTTTAAAAACAAGAGAATGTGATCAAATATGTCTTCTGAAGACGTGCCTGCCCCCAGCCATAGGAGTATCATGTCCCCTGCTCAAGAGGGACTTGGGAAGCTGTGACAACCCATCTTCGTGCAAGACACTCTGAATATATTTGCTGTGATACTTGGACCCATGCCCACCTTTGAGCCCTGCTATTCAGACCACTTCAGGCACACAGAGTCACCTTCCCTGGCCATTGCTCAGGCATTGGCAGCTCTTTGGTCCCCATAACCGTCCCTTGCTATTGCGGAGCAGGACAGCAGAGAAGAGCCAGGCTTCCTGGTGGAGCTCGGACTTGTGCAGTCCAGTGTGTAAGCTACACCGAAATGCTAGGAACTCCTCGGTGTCTGGATGCAGCGGACTTCTCAGCTGCTACTTTGTCCTCTAGGCTTGCTGGTCTTCCCGTCAGTGCCAGTATGATCCCACAGGTACCAGTCAGCTGGCAGGCTACAAGCACCACCACCCTCAAGCCAGCCCCCTAGCTTAGCCCGAGGCCAGAAAGTGACGGTGAACAGACTCTTAACTGTTCAAATATTCACTGCATAAAGCAAATTTTTATATGAATATTTCATACAGGCAATTTTTAAGTAAATTGCTACTCTCTACCAAATCTGCTCTATCCAGAAGATGCCACCTGTGTTGGCCACTAGAAATTATGAAAATTACACTGGTCTTCCCAACGCAAGGTGGGTGGTTTATTTACAGTTTAATATTATCTCCTGTTTTTACTGCAGGCAGCAGCATTCTCTGTTGTTGACACTGCAATCCAGATGAGTTTTAATTCTGTTCAGCTACACAAACATATGCACGTGTTCCTCCAGTAGTCAGCAACAAAAGCAAACCAGACTCAACTTCTGTAAGCATCAAACACAGCCCACGTACTTTAGGTACATAAAAACGTTTGGCACAGTACAAAATTTATAGCAACCCTTTTAGTGCAAGAAGCATCGCAGCAAAATCTTGATTTGACTAAGTGTTTGATATTCTCATGCAGCCATCACTGCTAACAGGATTCATAAGTCACATTGCTTTAGCATATGTAACTTTAAAGGGGACCATTCACTTCATATTTAAATCTTAATATTAATTTCCCCAGAGGAAAACCTGTAAAGGATGCAGTCATCCTTACCAGCCAGGGGAGACAAATGTCCAATTTACAAAGATCTAAAAGATTTGGACTCAAGGATGAAAAGGAAATATTAAATTTTTTCACCATGTTTGCCAAGTTTCTGTTACAATAAAGCTCCTGCCTCCAATGAGAATCTAGGTGCCATACTAATGCAAACACAGTAGCAGCGTGGTAGCACGTAGATGTATGACTGTAGGCTAGGGAGTAAGTTTTAGATGATCCCAGCTGATTATCGGGGTGTGGGAAGGGAGATAGCAGTGAATTCCTAGCAGGAGGCTGACTCCTGTTTATAAGGGGAAAAGACAGCAAATCCATCTACCACTGCCAGCGATGTCCCGTCCTGCGCTAAAAACTAGGCACACCTTCAAAACATGACATTTCTGTCTTCTTAGACGGTTGCATCAATAGTGCGATAGGGAATGAAAAGACCACCTTAACCATTAGAGTTGAAGCATCTGAGGTTGCTGTTCCTCAGCTGACACCTAGGAGTTAAATTTTATCTGTAGCAAAGCAAAGGAAAATCAATTCACCCAGACTGTCAAGGAAGAGTACAAAGAGCAGAAGGGGAGCATCCACGCAGCCATCTACTGCATCTCAGCTGGGGTGCAGGTACTACCTATACTGGCCTGATCCCTTGGATGGCAAAGATCACCCCACAGGATGCCGTTACACTTTCCCTGCAAGCTAAATTTTCAGCTGCAATTATCTCAGCTTCTGTCCTCTGAAGGCTTCTTTCCCCACAGTTAGAAGAGATTATTTTTAAGAAAGACAGAGACCTCCCAGGACAAGAGAGCCATCAATTTCTGCTTCCCAGCAAAGCCCTTCACACTCTTAAGGGAAACATCTGATGGGAAACATTCCCCAAAACTGGGGAACATAATATTAGAAGCAAAAATAAAATTTATTTCAGCAGTGGCCTTGTCTTGAGACACTTTACATTAGGTTTTACATGAGAATATTGACAAAACCCAACTTAACCCAAAGAGGGATTTAAAGATCTAATACTACCTCTCTTTTACTCACCAATTTAGGACTCAGTACAGCTTGTACTTGCTGCTTACCAGCAGGACACCTTCAGATAATGTGATTCTGGCAGTAACATAACACTTTTTTCTAATCACGGCAGACTTCCCCACCAGATGTTGTGCTCTGGATGCCCTCGCTGTGGTTTCTCGCACTGTGGTGCCTTTGTAAATGCAGCAGCTCCTAGCTGCCACGTACAGCACTACATGATAAAAATTAAGACACTTTATGTGAAGCTTTGAACGCTTCTCTGAGGGGAAGCTGCCTTCTTATTTAGACTGGCAGAACCAGAATTGAATCTAATAAAGCTGTAGTGGAAGAGATGTGGAGGAGAGAAAACTTGTTTCTTCCCACGTGGAGGTCCTTCCAGCCCACTGCCTGTAGGAATAAGGGACTAGTCCTCTAGGATTGCTCACATATTTTTGGAGATCCAATAGGAATCACAGGCTGCAGTTTGTTAACACACAAAATAAACTGAGCAGTGCTGCAGAGGGCCAAAACAACTTTAAAGGCTTCTGATGAATGTCTATTTTCACCCACAGGTGATGTCTTCAGAGGAACAAGGTGTCACCAGAGCTGCTGCTAGGCAGCTGTCATCTGAATGGCTAGTAGGTGCCATTAACCGGCCAAGCACTCCCAAACACATTGCTTTGTTTTCCATGGTGAGATTTTGCCCCCTGAAGTAGGAAATCTCCATCACTGGCTCTCCTAAGCCAGTGGAGACATGAGTTCTCAGGAGCGGTTCATACCTAAGTGTCCCAGAGCACATTCCCCTCTCCTGCCAGGACCACAAGGAAAGGCAGGAACCAGAAGGCAAATCTGTCCACTGTACTTGTCCCTAAGTCTCCCAGTTCGGGAAGCACTCGGCTGGGTGACAGGAGTCCTGTGGTCCATGTCCCTGCCCCCTGGATGGGTTCTCCACTTTTCCTAGCACCTTTTTTATACAAACCCAAACGCACTGCAGGAGCTGTGACCAGACTGCCACTGTATTCCTGCTCCCAAACGGGTACTGCAGCCTCTCGCCTCCGCTTCTATGGTCTCTCAGTCCTCTGTGCTACTGGAAGGAAAGCAGTTCCACACGTTCAAGTAATTTTTAGGAATTGCAAAGCTGGTAAGTATCCAATGAATATTAATATTGTCCCTTTTAATTTGAATAAAGGTTTAAATTTGTCATTGGCATTTCATTTTTAAGCATGTGAGAAGCAGTGGTAGAAATCTCATTTTATTGACACTTTGTGTTAGCAAGAACTGAACACTTCAGACAATCGGTGACTAATATTCAAGAGCATTTTCTCTATGGCTGATTTATTTATCTGTAGTACAGTGCAATTAAGAGAACAAGCCACATTTCAGCCAAGGAGGTAGCAGCAAGACAATGATGGTGCTGAGTTAGCAGGTGTACGTCACAGGGAGATGGTCAACCTGTTCCTCACAAGATCTGGGATCCCAACGTTGTGCTGCCTCCATATCTGTGAAAATTTCCAGCTCCCTTTAATCACAGTTCAGTCCCCTCTGCATATCCCCCTCTATCAGGAAGTCTCCTAATTTCTTTTGTGCTTCCCAACACGATCCAGGCTCAGCCCGAGCACTGCATTACATGTGCTGTGAGACTGCAGCCTTTCCCTCTGCGGGTCACTTTCTCAGTAAGTATAAACTAAACCTGAAGATGAGTTTTTATACAACAAGCATATCCAAAAGCTTGTTACATGAATTGGAGAAAGATACCGGAAATAAGAAAAATAAAATAAAATAAAATAAAATAAAATAAAATAAAATAAAATAAACCCCACAAGAACACACAAGCAACATTGTGAAATTTCTCTCCTACAGATGTTGTCATCTCTCCAGGTTACAGAGCCCAACTAGACCTCAACAAGAAGTTACATGGGTAAAATTAACCTTACATTGTGCTGTAGCTGGATTTCTGTTTGCATTTATCACAGAGCACCCAGCATGACTGTGACTAAATGTCTCATGGAGAAAAGCAGTTCCTCTCCCTACTTCAAACGTTTAACAGCATTAACATAGATTTACGGTTTCTCCTGAGTTGTTTCTCTGTTTCTCTTTAACTCGGTGGGTTTCTTCAGACAGCAATAGAGATCCGAAAGAACACCTGAACGGAACCAGACTGATCTGCAGTGCAGTGCAGCCCCATTTCCTTAGATCTGACTCCATCTCCCCTCCCCAAATCATCCCCTGCATCCCCCATGCTTTCCTTCTCCAGCATCCTTAGCCCCTCACTTGGTCCTTTGCTTATGCTGCCACCTGAGTTACGCGCCATAACCACCAGCCATAATGTCCTTTAGGTAAGATTAGACTATTACCGTTAGATACCCTGAAACATGAGAGCAAGCGTTCAGCCTTGGGAAGACACCGGGGATCCTTTTAGATTATGCTGGTTGCCACGTACAGGCAATGACTTGCAAAAAGGGAACAAGTTGCAACAAAATGGACCTTGGTTTCTCTGAGCACCCAGAGAGCTGACTTTTCCTGCGAGCCAGGCACTGGCTTAAGAAAAGATTACTCAAAATGTCACTTGCAACGAAGCCAGATTCAGATTCTATATCACCAATTTTTCTTTCCTTTGAAGCTGAATGCAAAGCCCTGGACAATCATTGCCACTTCATAGTGAGTTTAACTAATGTGCTAAAAAGCCACTGCTGTCAAAAAGAAGGGCAGCAACATAAAACAGAGCCACTAACCTTCTGCCATTGAAGTTACTGGTCACATTTGCTTTTATTTCAGCATGAGCAGATTCAGGTCTAGAGTATCCTCAGAAGGAGAATCTTAGAAGCCAGCCATAGGGTAAAATTAACACCTGCTGATTGATGAAGATTTTAGTGATCGTATTTCCTAAAAGTAATGACAGTGCAAAAAAACCCCAAAACAGTAGCACATCTCTGTTTTCCCATATGTTCAGAACTTACTGCTGTGGTTTTTATCTCTGTTTTTTATTTAAATAGTCTTTGCCATAGAGAAAATAGTTCCTTTGATGTTACAGTTGACCTTTTGGGTTTACTCTACATAAAATTTTTCCCCTGAAGAAGGTTCCCATCTCTGCAAAAAAGGAGGGAAAAATAAATCCAACTCTTTTCCTTAATCCCAGCTACATCCTACATTTAAATCAGTGCACAAAGGTAACCAGATTTGGGATCACCATTTTAAGTTTTCCTATACTAAACCACGATTTTACAGGAATAAGCCACTCCTTTCGAAACCTTGTTTCTTACTTACTGGATTCCTATAAGATTTTGACTTAGCAAACTGTAAATTATCTTTTACTGAATCCACCTTCTGAGTATCAGGGATGGTAGTGATACTTCTGGTAGGGAACACGTGAGGAGGAAAATTCTCACATGGGTATTTAGGATCATACTGTATAAAAAATTACAGCATTCAATGTCTTCAGAAAATCAAGTGGTAAATCAGCAGTGAATATCAATTATACATCTGCTGCATCGCAGAGGCAGATGGCACTTTAATTGTACATCCAAAACATTACGGACAATTTTCCCCAGCCCAGCCTCATTGAAATAGTGGCTTTAGCACCTAAAAATATCAAGGCAGGGTATGTGCACAATGACTCATCTAAGAATTCATTTTGGTTTGAAAATAAGTATTCCACCAGTAAACCAATAATAATCTCCCAGATTCATAGCACATATGCAGCAACTGTGCTATCTTGATCTAGGTAAAAACTTTTATTGATGAAAAGCAACAGGGTGACCGTACGGGTCACACCACTCAGCTCAGAGTGTGAAATTGTCAAAGATTTTGACAATTTGAAGATCAATGAGCCAAATTCTTTTGATTGCATCTGTAGAAATTGGAAATGTCACGGAGATAAGTAGAATAATATGGTTTACACTCTCCTCCCAGCTTGATCCTAAGAGAAGAAAGATCAAATCCTTCTCCCTCAGACAGGAACATTTTTCTGCAATGGGGGAAGTTTTATGGAACTTAAACAGACCCAACTACAGCTCCTGACCGCAGAGAAATCAATTGACTCCAGACTACGTATGAAAGAATGACTCTGGCTTCCCAGAGACAGTTGTGTTAATGCACAATACCAGAAGTGTTGTGAATGCTTACATAATTAAAGACTATTAAAAATTAAAACTGACTGCTCTCTTATTCAGAGATGACTATATATTATTCTGTTTGCATGGGCTTTGGCAATTAAGCCACTCCTGCTTTATTATACACGAACAATAACGCAGATTTCAAATAGGATTTGTTCCTTACTCTCATTATGTACAAAACTGCTGGGTTTTTCATTTGTCCGTGTGGTCATGCAGTCTTAAAATGTCCAGTAACTCTCTGACACCAGTTTACATTTCATCATGCAAGTGGACAGCACTCATTTCCTCCTCTCCTCCCCAAATATATTTGGGGCTAGCCACAACAGGCACATTTTATTTGCAATGTGAGCGCAGATGCATTTTCTTGGAAGAAATGTAGAAAGTTAATGACTGAAACCTGTATTTGGAAGTGGTATCTCAGGTAAATCACTAAACAGAGACAAACCAAACAGGAACATTCAAAACAGGATCCATGTCCAAGACACCAGGCACCTCCGGCCTTTGCAGCTAAAGTTTAATTCCTCCTGGGAACCAAAGCTCTCAGGGAAATTTCACGTGGATAATTCTTTATTTAGCTCTTCAAATTCAAATGGTGCATCCAAAAATGAGAAACTCCCTAAAATGACCTAAGCACTACCTGACCAAAGAAGTCTAGTAGTAAAACTCTGATGAAAGAATGGGTCAAAATATTCCCACAACACAAAAACATTTGTGCTGGAACCAATGTAAGCAGCATGTTTCGTTTTTTTCTTCTTGCAAGGCAGTGGACAGCAGAGACTGCCTCTGATGTTAGATGCAGAGGAGGAGGAGAATTCAAGAGGAGCAATCCATCAGCAGAGGACTCTGAACAAATAAGCCTTTGGTTATATACTGCAGTAAGGATGGTGACAGAATGAGTTTCTATATCGATCAAGAGGGCAATACAGGTCTCTTCATGCGGAATTATTTAACTCCTGACTCCAAGCCAAAATTTCAAAGTAGGGAAAAAAAACATTGCTAGAAAATTCAGCAAGTTACAAAACTTCCCCATCATTTTTCTTGTGCCGTCACTGTATCTTCTCCTGTCTGTAATTTTGTCTATTTAGAGCTGAAGTGCTTCCTTGTAATTAAAATTTCTCGTTAAAACCAGCAGTCTCAGAATACCAATTCAAGGACTTTTGTCCATGTGAAATACTCATCCCATTTTAAAGACGTGATTAGAGAAAACAGCATTCAACATAAAGCTGTATTTAATATAGTAAATAAGTGTTATTATTATTAAATCTTGTTAAAGGAAGGTATTAAAAAATGTTTTTCATTAGTTTTTTGGTTTCATTAGCACTTTCTTTGTCTTTAACTAGAAAATAAGGAATTCTCAACCACACCAGTCTCTCAGGGGAGGAAATACTATTAATCCCTCTTAGAACTGCCATTTTTTTAATTTCAGTTTTCAGTAGAAATATCACCCTACTGCTCTGGGGGCTCTGACCTACAGAGCAGTTTGAGGGACAGCACAAAAGCAAATCTCCCTATAGCTCCTGCTTGAGCTGGACGTTAGAAGCCCCTCTGGAGGCAGTAGGATAACTAGAACAAAGGCTGGTTTTTATGAGGAGGATGATTTTGGTCCATCACCAAAATCTTGGAAACTCAAGCCAAGCCTGAGATATCAGGACACAAACACCACAGGTCCAACTTGTAGCAGCAACCACCCCATTTGCCCCACAGCCACCTACCCAGTGTCGGTGCCTTGCTGCTAAAGAAGCCAACACGAGCGATCAGTTGGTTTTTTGCTCAGTTGTTGTCCAGCCCCCTGGGATTGCCAGTAAGAACACAACCTGTGCCAATCCTTTGGGAAGGCCAACATTTTTGGCCATGTAAAGCTAGATGATCATCTCCTCAAACACTTCAATTAATTGATCTCTGTTTTTAAGAAAGTGGGAAAACTCTAATCCCCTGAAAATCAATGTAAATGCAGAATAATTCAGAACAGTCTTTGCTTCCAGATCTCTGAAATTAGACCAGAACAGGGAAAATGGGTTTTTGAAAAGCTCATGCCGACTTTTTTCTATTACAATAGCTTATATAACAGCAGTAGTAATGACCTTCACTAGACATTTCCTTGAGTACTAATGACCTGGGGTTAATGGCCCAAGGCCTAGTTTTATGCAGTTGACTATCACAGCCAGCAATTAATTACCAGGAAATACAATGTGCTTTGACCACTATGGTTCAATTAGCCTCATATTATTCAAAAATGAAAAACATTTCAATCTTATTTACTGTGAAGCTGTCCCAGATTTTACTTTAGTATATTAGACTAAAAAAAGCTTGAGCCTATATTAAGCCAAACATATGTTCTACAACACTCCTCCATTAGCTTCACACAAATTATGGGAAGCCAAAGCCGAGTGTCTTGCAGTATGAGGATCATCACAGCCTGTCCACAGATAGAAAAATATTGTGGAGCAAGGTTCTGTGTGAATTCTGCTTCTGCACTAACAAAACCTCCCCAAAAATAATTTTCAGCTCTCTGGTGGCTGGAAATGGATTGAGAGAAGGGAGGACAGTGAAAGATACTGCAGAGAGCAACCTTTCATTGGCAAGAGGTGGGCAGCGTGTGTTGGTGTAAGGAGAGAAAGGGATATTCTGTTTTTACCAAATTGTGTGGTGCCCTGGTATCTGGGGTAGACTATTTTTGCACCCAGCTTTATACTCTCCTGGTTTGCTTGCATTCATTACATTTTATTATTTCAGCAAGGCTTTTGCAACATGCCCTGAAAACAAAGCACCTTGGGCTCAAGTCTTGTCATTCCTGATCAGTTGTTGGTATTTCAGCACAATCACCAGCTTTTTGGAGACCTGAAAAGCTAAGGTCAGGCCCTAGAACTAGCACTAGGAGGTGCTGGCTTTAATTTGGCGATTACCAACTTTAATCCCATGAAGGATGTAAAACACTGATAAGATTTTTTGTGTAGATCCCTTCCTCTAAATGAGTTTCCAGCATTCACTATGGCTTTTGTTTCTGTGAAATACAGACAATTCTGGGGGTCTCTTCTTGTCTGGGGGGCTTCTCAAGAAAGATCTGGTACCATACTGTCTTCCAGCAAGGCTTTGGAAATGCCACTTGGTCTCAGGCATTGCTGCTGGACAAGCGTGTGCTAACAGGGCTCTCAGCAGGACTAGCTAAGAAGATATGACCCTTCAAAAAGGCAAGCAGGAGCCTTGCTTCATGTGCTTTGGGAGTTTCGGCTTCAGGCCAACCCAAGAATTCATTTAAACAAGAAAATTCATATCACTTGAAGGCGATGATGGGTTCAGGTTAGTTTGATACTCAGTGCCGTTAAAAACTGTTTGTGAAATGACTGGTTTCAACTCACTTCTGCAAGTTTCTGTGCTTGTTGATATCTAAAAGCAGAGAAAGTTAAGACATGTGGGGGTAAAATGGATGCATCTGCCTCCTGGAGGGGCACAGGGGAGATGTTTACCCAAGGTTTGCCAGTGATGGCAGGGGTGGAATCACCCATTCCCCAGCAGCATTTACCACGGCCGTGGAGAGCCAGGGACAGCATGCCAGCTGGGGAGAGCCCAAAACTCCGTCCAGTCCCTCTGACTGACCCCGCATCCAGCTGGTGGATTCTGTTTTCAGCGAGACACACAAAATGAAGAGGCTGTCGCTGGTGCTAGCAAACTCCATGAGTTCCCCCAGGACCGGCCACCTGAGCACAACAGCTATAGGTGCCAAATCACAAAAATCTGCATTTTCATGGGATGTACCGAGGAAGGATCCACACAGGACTTCTGTACATCTCCAAGCCCTGATGTGCTAACCACATTAGCCTCTCAGAAGGTGGGATCGTTGCCACACTGAGAAATTATGAGTACAGTAATTATGGAAGTGTGACATTTGTAACCAGAAGACAAAGAATTGGAAAATTGCAATCGCCCAATGTTACAAGTCCTTCCTATGTATTAGTAGCTATTCATACCCTTGCATTTTAATTGTGGCAATTACAGCATTTTTAACGTTTTATTTTGGTTTAGGGATATCAGTCAAGTTTTCCAATGCATTTTATTTTTAAAAAGTCAGTGACGTTATTCTTTTATATATTGTCAAAAGGAGTTGTCATATTTAGTGATCTTTTCAATCTGTTAATATGTTACTTTCCTCCTAATTGTAGAAAGGCTCCATTTAATCATAATGATCATTTACTCAAGTGCCCACTAATTCTCTTCTACAAATAGTGATGCTCTATAGCATCATTTAAAAAAAAAAAAAAATCAATGGCCACATCTCTGATGAGATAATTTTATCAGTCATTCAGAACGAGCAGCTGGAATAAAAGGCACGAGTCATATTCATAACACAAAAAGATAATAAACCAGTAATCGCTCTTACTCCTGTTTTAAAGCATAATAATAAATGGGAGAATTCAGATGTGCAAATATTATGGTCTGCTTCTTCTACAGCGTGTTCACGCAGAGGGACAAGGAAAAGAAAATTGATGGCAGGCATTAGAGCAGAATCGAAGGGATAATGATTTTGTAGTCCTGCAGCTCAGATGGGCAAAAGGTGACATCCACCACAGGGAAGCCAAGAGCAATCCCGGGGAGTGTTTAATCTCATTCGGCTGAATTGAATCACCATGTTTGAAGTCTTACTGCAAGTTTAAGGAGGCATATAGTAAAGTTCAGATACAATTCAGTGCTACAGGGGAATTTACCAACAAGAAATGGCTAAATTCTCGGTCCATGGTAGCAAGCAGCCACAAAGCACCGAGCAGGAATTCGCTACTCTCATCCCATCCTCCAAAAGAGCAACCAGCACAGCTCAGCTATTTGCTGCTCGTGAAGTCCATTAGCAAATTACTGCCTGGTTGGAGCAAAGGAGCCAGGGAGGGAGATTCCTGCCAGCACAGCTCCTCCCCAGTGACCTCCGGCTGCCACGGCGCATTATCATTTCCCACCCAGACTGTCTGGGAAGGCTGCAGATGAAGCCCACGCACCTGCACGGTGGAAATACCTGCAAAAGGAGCATGGAGAGGGCTGCACAGTCACCTCCCCTCGCTGTTCAAGTATCCCCACAGACCTCACTTTGGGCATGAAGCTGAAGAGGGCCAGATGTCAGCAGTGCAGCCGGTTCCTGGGGGAAGGCGTTATTCGTTCCCAAGCAATGCTGCTTACACCCAGACCCGTGCATGGGTCACGCACTGCTGACACGTCACACTGCTTCAACATCAGATGGGAGCTGCATTAACCCCTGCGCCGTGTAATGGCAAGAAACGGGTGGGTTTTCTTTTCACGGGAGAAGCGTGCCAAGCGTAGCTTCCCTTCCAGGTCAATGTGGTCTGTAGATGAGGTTGTAGCAAGGAGGTTTGAATGGCAAGGGCTTTTGCATACTGTCAACATAGAGATAATTTAAGCCTGAGATGAGAGAGGCAGAAAATGACCTCATCCTTCCGCTGTAACCTTGCTGCTCCCAAAGGCTTTTATATGATCCTCCGAGCTGAGCTGCGCTGCTGCAATCTGTCTAGAGGTTTGAGTGGGACAGAACATAGCTTGGGGGGGGGGGGGGGTGTCAGTCCTAGGTCTAAATGCTGCTTAGAAGCTCTATATGATTTTAGTTACTTATCTAATATACCTTCACAAGGGCAGACTTCAGCCATAAAAACTTAGCAGACAAACATGTGAAATAATTTATGAAATATCCAGAACATTGTCAAGTCCAACACCTCAGAAGCCAACCAAGCAGGGCATGGCCCTCGTAGCATTTAGTAAGGATACAGTTAAATCTGAGTGTGTTCTAAAGGTGATCCTACAGAATTTAGTGCTATGTTTTAGAATAATGATCAGATCAAGGAGATTCACAATGTTTTGAGGACTCTAGTGTAGCTTTGCTTGAGGAATGAAAGGGTGATTCAGGAGAACCCTCTTTAAAAGGAGGGCTGGAAGCACAGCAGCAATCTGGGATTTTCAGTGGACAATAACACTCAGATGCCAATTATTTATGCTAAGGTTTAGAAATGGAGCAGTTTTCACATGCCCTCCTGTTGCAGGTGTCTGCCTTAGACATTCCTTGCAATGCCTTCAACCCAGTAGAACAAGGAAACACCGAGGCCGGCAGCCCTGATGGTGGTCTGGCCAGCCAATTTCTCACTCTTCATCCTGGGCATTGTGAACACCATGGCCTGAGTTAATGCTCCAAATTCCCTGTTGGCAGCCTTTTTCCCCTTGAACTATAGAGGTAACCCAGTCCCATGTAGTGAGGGTCACCTAGGATATCTCACATCTACCTCTAATTCCAGCCTCAGCTTTGAATGCAACTCAGACACAAAACAACAAATTTTAGAGTGTGAAAGCATCACACAGTCCCCTGAAATGAAAGATGCTCCTCCAAACACAAGCAGTTACCATTAATTTACAAGTGTACTTGTTTTCTAAATGGTACATTGTTATTTCTTCAAGGAAAGCGTTTATATATACAGACCAGAGAGAGCAAAGCTGAGTTACAAATACAGTAAATCTTCAATTTGATGGAGGGGGTAAGAGGAGCTAGCTGGAGCTAGCTTTTCTGGAAGCAGAAAACCATGCTCCTCTCCCCTACCATTTTAAGATCATTTTGGATTAATTGGTATACACTGAGCTGTATACCTTGCTCATCTGAACCTCCATTGCCATTTAATACAGATTAATTAGTGCTACTGTTATGAACTACAGTAGTTTGAAGGTCGAGTCCCCAAGATCTGTTTTCATGAGATGCAGTAACGCTGTCTCAAGAGACACCAGGTATCATAACTTATTGTGCTGTTAAAATCTGTACAATCAATATGTCTGCAGCTTTAAAATTTTACAATATACTAATAAGATAGACATAAAATCCTACTGGTATTGCACTTACTCTCATCAACATTAATGATCTTAACGCAGCAGGTGTTATCATTCCTAACAAGACATGGTATTTGCTATTTCATGCTTAAATGCTCCCTCCTCTTGGTTCACAGAAGTTGAGAAAGCTCTGTTTTAATGATTTGATAATGCTACAGGCAGAGCCACTTTGGGTACTGTTCAGCCCAATTTCCTCCACGCTGAACCAGGCATTGTCCCTCACCTGCTGTGATCTCTGGAGCAAGGTAGAGGCAGGAGCCCTACAAGATCAGGCATAATCCAATATCTTTATGTTAGGAAAATACATGATTAAGACTGAAACTCTCCTTCATTGCACCTTTTCCCTGTCCTGGGAGAAAAAAAAAAAAAAGTTACTAAACCCAGAAAAAAACCCCACCTGAGTATTAAACCGGCTAGAAAACAAGATCAAAATAAAAACAGATTCAATTCAGATTAATTCATTGTGTGGTCAATATTTCGTTCACTAAATTGAAGTAGGACCTGTCCACCTAAGGCTGCAGGTTTAATGAGATTCTCCGGTGTTCCAAAGGCTGCACAAGCAATGTGCAACTCCCCGCTGACCTGCTGTCTGGGAGCTGCTTTAGGCCATGTCAACTCCGTGTCCTGGGTAGCATTTACCAGGCACAGGTAAGTCATTGTGAGCTGTCATCATGGCTGGCACCCAGAAATGCCATGCCGTCCCATGTGCAGCTCTCTCTGCTGGGGCATACTGATGCTAGATACCCAGGTCCTTCTATGGAAGGAAAACCCATACCCTGGAGATACCCATCTTTCTTAATTGACCAGAAAGGAGTTTGGGATGAGCAAACTCCTAATTTGGGTCACTCATTTCAGAGCATGAAATTCCAGGGAAGTCAATTAATGCGTCTGTACCTTGGTTTCTTTACCTGCAACACGAAGTGCTTTGAGGTACCTCATTGAGAAGAAGATCTTTTCAGACTGAGTATGATGCAGCACTGCCAAATGCTGCTGATGATTAGGTCTCGTAAAAAGTGAATGGTTGGGTGCACATGCTGCATCCTATTGCAGAGAAAATGCAGTACTGAAATACTCCTCATTGCTAAAAGAAAACTCTCTCAATGAAGAAAGCGCATCAAAGTATTAAAAGCTACTTCTGTGGACTTCCCAAAGACATCTAATCCTTTAATCTCTCGAGAGTGGCAGTTTTAGAAGAGATGCCATTATAGCTGCTCATTGTGGGATGAATTATGCAAGAATTTATTATTGATTCAAGGGGAGCCTGCTCAAGCATGCAATCAAAGCCAAGGCAGAGCAGAGGGGGAAGGAGGAGGTTTCTATAGTTAACTAAACTAATTCATGACCCAAGAAAAATCTAAGGCAAAAGAAGCCGTTCACAAACTGGAGCATTTTACACACCAAATCACCTTTTCCACACCCGTAACCTCTAGTACCAGACCATTGTGGAGCAGAGCCCAAAGAGTTGTATGAGTCCTCTCGCAACCCCAAAATACATCTCCACTACCTCAACCATCCACAAGGTGAAAGGCAGGAACCCCTTTGGCTGTGGACCCCCAACCCAGCCCATCCATGTGGGGCTGGGAGACCACAACAGCCCTGCCCAGGGCTGTGCCCAAGGTGAGGAGACTTGAGGGGTCCAGGTTATGGGCCAGAGCTGTAGAAACACCCAACCCACCTCAAAATGACAACTGGGTCAAGGCCACATAGCTGCAGAAATCCGTGTTTTAAGAGAGAAAATTTGGGGGCAGCTTGGCACCGTACCAGAGTTTGACAAGGTCTGTTCAAGGAGTATAGAAGTGGGGGAAGGAGAGGTTTAACTTGAGAATTAAGAGGTTATTGAAACTAAAAGCATATACAGCCCAAACAATGACACAGGGGTGACAGGCACCCATCAATTTATCTTTGAAAGAGAAATAGAAAGAGGCCATTTAAAAAGCCAGGAAGGCCGGAGGTAAGCAAGAGGAAATAAAATGAGCTTACACAGCAAGTCAGTCACTGGCAAATATGAAACAAACCATGCGGAGGCTTAATAGCATGTTTAGCATTTTGAGTAATGGACATAAAATTTGCTTTTCTCAACTTGACCTCTGTTAACAACCTTAGGCATTACAGGGCTATTATCCTGCAGCATTCCCTTTACTAAACTCATCATGTCCCTGAGTGCTAGGAACCATTCCCTAATACAATCAGAAGAGAGATCAGTAACAATAATTCTATAAATATATATATAACACATATTTATCTATCAATATATACACACACGTGCGCACACACATGCTCTTTGCTTATAACAACTCTCCAGTGGAAACATAGCAGTGACATTTAGGCAGAAAAACGTCCAGCAGAGATCTAACACTAAAACCATCCTTGATAGTGCTGCATAGAAAATGGCAACAAGAGTAGGACAGAGGAAAAAAAAAAACAAACCATCAGTAAAGCTAAATAACTCTCTAATACCCCACCAAAAGGGTTTCTTTTAATTGCAGCAGGACAGTGGCATGTTTCTGGACTCATCCATGTGTTTTGCTAAATAATCTTCTTTAAAATATTATAAATATGCAGAACTTTGAAAAGTAGGTCAGTGGCTCAACATGTTGTAGCAAATAGCTCAGATAAATACGAGTCATTATCCTGTGGTCTGCAGTCAGTAGCAGGTCTGACAGACTCTGCAGCTACTCGAATGGCGATTCACTGCATTAGAGGACCATTCCCCAAATGATACAGCACCTGAGTACCTGGGCACGGCTAACAACATGCCTCTCAACTGACAGAAATCAAACTCTCCCTTGCATCGTTTAAGTAGTCTCACAGTCAGCAAGGGCAAAAGCAGGAGAACGCAGAAGGACGTGAGAATTCACTGACATAATGAATAAAATGAAAAACTGCAGCTCAGGATAAACCCGAATGCAAAGCACCAGCTCTGCTGGAAAGGTGACTTCCAAATCCTGCTTTGAACATTGGTCCAGATGCATTAAAACCCATGGCGGGAGGAACGTCTCCATGTGAGCACCAGATGAGCCCTTTGCAAAGTTCCCCAGGACCTGTAAAAGCGAAGCAGCAGCTCACGCAAAATCCTCCTGTGGCTTTGGTGCCCTGAATCTGTGCGGTGCAGCTCCCCTCTCCCACCCCCCCCTTCCCAAACGGATTTCAGCAAGCACTTACCATCAGCAAGCTCAGAGCAGATTCGGGAGCACGCTGCACAGCCATCTCCTCTCTTCCTACATACAAATCCTCCCCACGACTCGGTCAGCCCTCGGCCCTCCGTCACGGCAAAGCATCCACAGAGCCCACAGCTAACTGCAGAGAGAGAAACCCCAAATCAGGGTCGGAGAGCATTTGCAAGAGGAGGAGAGGATGGATGAGGGGGTGGGGAGGAGAGGAGGGAAGGAAATAACCTTCTCAGCCAGGCAAAGAAGCTTAAGCTAGGCCAAATTTTACACTAGAGAGAGGAGGAAAATGAAATGGAGAGCCTGCTGGAGAAACAAGATATCGGGAACTGCAGGATATTTAAAGCTCGGGCGCACGCCGCCACAGCGAGCAGCAGCAACACAGGACACGTATCAAACACCTACGTGACAGGTTAGGTCCAAGTCATCCTCCCCCTGCCCCAGCACGCGGACTATAATTAATTGCTTTTAATTGCCACTCTCCTTCCTCCACCTAAATAAATGCCCAGGTGCATAAAACTGCCATGCCCCTGACTCCGCACCTTCCTCCCCGCCCTGGCGATGCTAGCGCAGAAACAACGTCAAATATCGCAACGTACCGCTTCCAACAGGGTCAAACCTCTTCTCTCTTCTCGCAAAGCCCTGCTTCGCCTGGTTTGGAAAGCAGACGCCTGCATAATACAGACATGAGCAACGAGGGAGAGAAGCCAGCACCAGGAAGCACCTGGCGTTCACTTGAGAGCAACAATTACCTTTATCATATTCGAGCGAGAGCTGGGTTACACGCTGACCCTTTTCACCTTACCCCCCCCAAAGAAAGTCTCTTCCTCCTCCTCCTCCTCTCCAAATGGACTCAGCTCCCCGTGGAGCTAACACACTTCCTAGAAACATGTAATTACACAGGCTGTTGTGTTAGCGCTCTGATCGCGCTGCCTGTACCGCATGGAAACGGCAGCCAGGCAGCCCCCCCTTCCCTCCCTTCGTAAGGCGACATGCTGCAACCCCCCGCCGAACTCCTGCGGCTCGGGGGGCCAGAGGCGGCTAATTGTGAAAATGTGGCCAGTTAAGACACAAAGACAAATTAGCCTTGAAAATAAGCCCCTTGTTTAAATGTTAGCTGTAAATGGAAGATGGCTTTCTGAAAGCCTTTAAAAATAAACAGAGCATCCCGGTAGGAAGGCCAGTGCTCTCACGGAGATGTGCCCTGCCAGACCTGTAGGACCCCTGTTTTGTAGGGCTCAAAAACCTCCTGGACTTCAGCATACTAACTCTCGCATCTCCCCTCTGAACAAGCAGCATTTTGGCTTAATTTCCTAAAATGTTAGGCTTCATGTAATGACAATGTCTGTTCATCTTCCAACTCCCACCTGCACATTCCCCCACGCCCCCTCTGTGATTTTGGAACCCAGTTAAAAGTTTCAGACAAATTCAACCAGAGTTGAATTCTCTGACACATGTCATTTCTGCAACTTTTATAGAAATTGGCACCAGGATAGAAAAGAGAATCAAATTACTGTCTCCATGAAGGTGGGCAGCAGTAATCCGGCCAGACCTGGATCCATCTGGCAGGTCAGCTGTGGCGTGTACTGCACTACAGTACTTATTTGCCCAACCTCTCGTTGCTCACCTACCACCATGTTTTAGCAAAGGGGACACGGAGACAAGGGAGATTGCAGACATTGCCTTCGGAAGGTCATTCAGGACATCTGTGGCAGACCCGTACCTCCCCGCGTACTGCTCTTGAGCCAGGGGACAGCCCTTCTTGTAAGGCACATATAGCATGTGGCATATAGAGAAGCTTGGGGTTTTTCAGACATCAACACTCAAGCAGAGTCCTTTGTGTCACACCTGGGGGTGGCATTTACTGCATTGTTTCTGAGACCTGACCTCCTTCACTGCAGTGAGCATAGCTCCCATGAAAGCACACTTATGCCAGCAGCCACACTTATCTCCACCCTTGGATGTAAGTCATCTCTGTTGATGGAAAACGGGGGCCCAGGTTCTCAAATGCATTAAGGTGAGCTGAGCTGAGCACCAAAGAGCTCTAGGCTTCAGCAATTTGCTTCAATCGGACCAGAGAGCTGAGGCAGAGTTTCATAGTGCTTTCTAACCATAGGGCCCATCTTGGCTGTCTGCAGTGGGTTATTCTTCGTCTCACAGCCATCTGAAGCTATGAGCTATCATACAATGTGATCTGCTCCCTTCCCTCCAAACAGATTTGTCTTCATCCCTGACGATGAAGAGGTTGCTGACTGTTATAAGCAGTGGAGAAGGCGGCTACTTAAATGTCTCTTGAAAGGGGAAAATATGCAGAATAAAAGATGAAGGTAAGTTTTAAAAAACATCTCAAGGCATCAAATTATAAAATACGTAACTAAATCTTTTTCAACAGTGCCATGGCAAATATACCAAGGCTATTATATTTTTCCCTACACTAACCCAATCTGAAGCACTGTAAGGAGGTGGCTGCAGAAACCACACATTCGGTAACTCTCGAGTCTGACAAGCAAGGTTTCTCCTTTGCCAAGTGATTTTAAGGAACCAGCCTATCCCTATGTTTTTGGACTCAGCTAAAATGAAGAACCTGGAAGTGTGGATGTCTCTTCTACCTCTGGCTTCTGAATTCACTCTACAGTTGAGCAGGCTAAAATCCCAGTCAAACACTAGGAGCTAGTTATGATTTGTGGTGTCCTTGAAAAAATTCGAGGTTTTTCCTGAGCTCTGCAAGTCTCAGGGTATGGTCATGTGTAGGGAGCCATCTGTGCACAAGTATATGATCTACAGCTTCAAGGTACACTTGCAAACTTACCTACAGGTTTGCCACTTTCTATTTAGGTGAATAAATTTGTAGTGCAAGAGAAAAAAAAAAGATCATTATTCACTGCAGGCTGTCAAGAGATAAGAAGAACAATTTTAAAAAGGAACATATTGGATAGATGGTTAAAACTACAGACTTGTGGTTTTGTTTCAAGGCCTAAAGCTATGACATTAGCAAAAGAAAAGAATTTATTAGCTGTCTTTCCCTCCCCCCATACTTTAAGAGAAATAGGTGCTACAATTAGTTAATAAAGTAATGGCTTACAATCACTCAAAAAAACCCTATAATGGCAAACTCTGGATTAATAGAAAAACTGATACCAGTAAGAAGACATAAAGCACTTGCAGACTGGTATGTATAGAGGGATCCTCCAGTTCCAGTGTTATCACTGGCATTACTTTGACAGGGATAATATAAGCATAGATATACCATGCCATGGTGGGTCACCATCGTTAGAGCTGGTGGTTGCTGGGGCTGTCATTGATGTTCTGGTAGTGCAATGTGGTGGAAAAACCCTCTGCTAAAAGCACATTATGTTGGCTGTTCATGGACATACAGAACCTGATAGGCACCTATCGTCCTCAACAGGAGACATGGCTTTGGAGGCCAAGAAGAATAAAACATTACTAATGGTATGAACAAAGGCAATACAGAGCTCAGGGTTAATTGCAAGACTTCATTTCAGCTGGTACAGAGCTTAAATTTCTTATTCAATTTATTTCCTGGTTTTTTCTTCAATGAGCAAACGGGAGCTCTAGTTTTCAGTGAAGTGAAAGTAAATTTCCCATGTATTGCTACCATATGTATTTTAACCACTAAAAATGAAAGTCCTTCCGCCAGTCACCTGTGACATTTGTGAGAGATCAAAATCCTGATATGAATTTTGATTTGCCTTCTGGCATCACAGATGTGTGTTTGAGCGAAATGTCGTCTAGTGATATGATGACTTCCAGGAGGTCACTTATTTCAGCAGAGGTGTGTACAAAGAAAATTGTTTGATCAAGAGGAGTTAAAGCCTTGTATTGGGTTTGCATGGCAAGGTTTTGGCAGCAGGGGGGCTACAGGGGTGGCTTCTGTGAGAAGCTGCTAGAAGCTTCCCTCATGTCCTGTAGAGCCAACGCCAGCCGGCTCCAAGACGGACCTGTCACTGGCCAAGGCTGAGCCCATCAGTGATGGTGGTAGCACCTCTGTGATAACATATTTAAGAAGGGGGAAAAAAACCTGCGCAACTGCAGCCGGAGAGAGGAGTGAGAATATGTGAGAGGAACAACTCTGCAGACACCAGGGTCCGTGAAGAAGGAGCGGGAGGAGGTGCTCCAGGCACCAGAGCAGAGATTCCCCTACAGCCCATGGTGAAGACCATGGTGAGGCAGGCTGTCCCCCTGCAGCCCATGGAGGTTAACGGTGGAGCAGATATCCACCTGCAGCCCATGGAGGACCCATGCCAGAGCAGGTGGATGCCCAAAGGAGGCTGTGACCCTGTGGGAAGCCTGCACTGGAGCAGGCTCCTGGCAGGACGTGTGGACCCATGGAGAGAGAGGAGCCCACGCAGGAGCAGGTTTTCTGGCAGGACTTGTGACCCTGTGGGGGACCCACACTGGAGCAGTTCATGAAGAACTGCAGCCCATGGGAAGGCCTCGTATTGGAGAAGTTCATGGAGGACTGTCTCCCATGGGAGGGACCCCATGCTGGAACAGGGGAAGAGTGTGAGGAGTCCTCCCCCTGAGGAGGAAGGAGCAGCAGAGACACTGTGTGATGAACTGACCCCAACCCCCATTACCCACCCCCCTGCGCCACAGAGGGGGAGGGGGTAGAGAAATCAGCAGTGAAGTTGAACCCGGGAAGAAGGGAGAGGTCAGAGGGAGGTGTTTTTAAGATTTAGTTTTATTTCTCATTATCCTAGTCTGATTTGATTAGTAATAAATTAAATTAATTTTTTTTCCCCAAGTCGAGTCTGTTTTGCCCATGATGGTAATTGGTGAATGATCTCTCCCTGTCCTTATCTCAACCCACAAGCTCTCTCCCCTGTCCAGCTGAGGAAGGGGAGTGACAGAGTGGTTTTGGTAGGACCCTGGCATCCAGCCAAGTTCAATGCACCACAAGTCTTTATCTCCATTTACAAGGAATTAATAAAACAAGTCCTGCTATTGTTTTGGCAGGAAAATAGTCAATTAAAGTTGACGGTGCTACCATAAGCAATGATGTGACCAGAATCACACCCATTTACAAGACCCTCACGCATCCAAGAAACCAATGAAGAACCCAACAAGCACCTCTGGGACTTGAGATATAGCAAATTTTATGCCATGCTTGTAAATGTTTAACCTTAAATGTAAAGGACAATGAGCTTTCAGTGGTGTGAAAAGAATAGACGATGTGAGAGTATGAAAAGCCATCCAAGTTTATCAAATTTTCTTCAGCCATTCATGTGTTCCTCATGCATCTCAGCCGTTTGCTGGAACTTAGGTGATTAGTTTCAAGTATGTGCTAGTCACAGAAATCAAATTTGCATTATGAATGGCCGTGGCAGAAGTGCTTCTGCTTTAATCTACAAAGGAGGAACCACTTCATACAACAAACTGCAACAAAGCAACACAGCTGGGATGTCTACGATGCCTACCCAAGCTATAGAGAATGACACAAAAAGAAATATTCACATAATTCAAACAGACAAATTTGAGGACCTACATTTTGCTTGTAGCATATCCCCAAAGAACATAAAAGCCTGATGCCAACAAGTAAATTATTCATTGTGAGTTATTCACTCGGCTTTAAAAAAGATCTGGAAGGAACTTACTGCATTAGCTCTTCTCCTTACCTTCCTGCGCACCCTTCCATCAACCCAATTGCTCTAAAAGTCACTTGTCATGCCCCACAAACAGATCCCAGCAGGGCTGAGACTGTTTCTTCTGAAAACTCTCTTAGAAGCTTTTGATAATTATAATTGCAGCGATAAGGATGATTCTCCAAGCTGCTAAAGAAATACTATATAGGAAGAGAAATGTCATTCCTGGAGCCAGCAGACTGTCAAACAAAACCACTGCACATGGATATATGAGGGGAAGGGTCTCTGGTCAGCCTCTTCCTCCACCGCCACTGTCTCTGGAGGGGAAAATTAGTGAAGGGTTCCCTACCAAGTGTTTGGGAAAATATTTCCTTGCCTTCCTCAGTAAGGAGGTATTACAGAAAATATTGCTAGAAATCTATCCAGGTTAGGTGGATACCTAGATTATGACACAGGCTAAGAGTCAAACTCATCTCTAATTTCCAGTTTAGCTGTTGATTGGCACATTCCCCTTGCCTTGCTTTTTTTGGCAACTGTTCACTAAGAAAATAGTGCTGTTCATGAGTGGTATAAACCAGAGGCTTTGCCTCCATCCGAGTGCTTCCCTGATTGAACCTCTCTGGATCATTTGTCTTTAGAGCTGTGCAAGCAACCCACAGGCTGCTCATTGCTAAGCAGTCCCACTCCCAAGATGACTTATGTCTGAAAACTAATTAGCTTCGATAGCACTGCTTTGGAATAATAAGAGTCTTAGAAATATCTTCTTATTGTAAGGACAAGGGCAAGATAGCATAGAACTTTCCCGATATACCACCATAGCTAGAGGCAGAGATATTTCTTGGACCCTCTGAAGACACTTCTTCATGACGGTGACTATCACTGGAGAACAAAGATCCTTGCAAGAAAAGGTCATTGCATGCCTGTTCCACAAGTGTGAGGGTGAGACCTGGCAAAACACAAAGACTAGTGCAGAGTCCCCTAGAAGACAGCTGTCTGGGCCAGGAAGGGAACTGAGGCTTCTTGTGGCCTCTGTGCCAACCAAGAGGCAATGCCCAGCCTTAGACCACTTTCAAGAGACCTAAGCAGGCCAGAAAAAGCACTTGTATGTAAGTATGAGCACTGGAGTGTCCAGAGAGAGTTATGCCAGTAGTAAGAGTTCAAAGTACCAGGCTTACAGAAGCCTACTATAGTCACATACAAGAAATATGTGTTGGAAGCATGGTGGCTTCCCATCAGAAGCGGTAAATGGACTCTGATGTATGAGCAGGCCTACTGCTCTTGCACAAGGCCAGCTGCCTCTCTCAAAATTGAGATGAGGTTGGTCTACTTTTTTTCTGCCTCTCAATGTGAGAAAGACTTCTGTCTTCCAGGTCCCCCTTCAGCCTGTGCTGTGCAAGATTTCAGGAATCCCAGTAGTCTGCACCTGATATCTGGGAGGCAAAGCGTCTCCTGCTGAGCTCTGGTCAGTGGGTGCTGACACCCAGCAGCATCCCATCCATCAGTACTGGTTCTCTGTTCTGAGCTCAGCAGGGGCTGGGCAGCCTTGGACATGAGTTACTGCTGTCCCGAGCAGAGCAGCTTTAACCAGACATAGCATCTCCCGTCATCCATGAGCGGCTGTTTCAGCCCACACCTGGGCTGACCTCTGTAACTGCTTGACACTCATAGATCTCAGACCTATCTACGACTTTTGTCTGAGCTCCCATTCCCCAGAGTACCCCCACCCAGTTATCACAGCCCACACCAAGCAAGCCAGAAGGAGAGCCCAGTTACCAGCAAAAGTCTGAACTTCCTCTACTTCATGAAACAGCCTGTGGCATTTAAACCCATTGCAAGAAGGGATGCAGATTAAAAGAAATACCTAACATAAAAGTATTCCAAAAGCTGACCTCCAACGTTGTTCTTATATTCTATTTAATTTAGCACGTGAGAACTTCACACTAATGGTGCACTGGGACAACCCTAATTTAAAAAAACCTGAAGGTTAATAACTAGAAAATAAATGTGTCATAACTCAAAGTATGACTTAATAGTGGCGCAGTAATTAACATTCAATAACCATCTTACTCAATTTGAAAGCCCTGGGTTTCATATTATGATTGTTTAATATTAATTTGACATTTATAACTTGATGGCCTCAGCAGGCTCAGATATCACAAGTGTAGCTGAACACAGAGGCCCAATACAGAGTGTGGAGTCTGCAAGTGTGCATCCCTGCCTCAGTTATATTTGTTTTCTGAAAATGCATTCCTCAGTGCTGTCACATGATTTATCGGCCTATACTTGGTGGTATTTAACCTAATTTGCACCTGTGCAAGTGCAATCTTAGTGAAATAAAGCAGCACTTTTCAACTGATTCCATTTTCATTTTTTTATTTTTTTTTTTTTTCCTTCTAGTATTCATTTAAAAGAGCCTGGGGGGTAATGATCTCTCATCAACAAGACCAGTTCCTCTTCTACATTCAGCCTCTGCATAGCTGTGCTGAAAAACTTATCAGGTTTTGTTTTACCGCACATTTCTAACTTCCAATCTACATTTATTCATAACCAGTTATTAACCTTTGTGCTGACACTATTTCAACTGAAGCAGCTCTAGCTTCTAACAACTTATCTCTAGATGTATTTGAGATAACAAAATTTCTCCTGAGCCTTTGTTTTGCCCTTTATGGGTTTTCTAGCAGACTGCCAAGGAAAAGACTGACACTTTCCATTAGAAACCTTTTGCTACCCACACCAACTGGGATTCATCATCCCTGAACAGCATTGACCAACACCATCTACATCATTTCAGATGAGACCCGACACCCTTGTTACACTATGCCACATATTTGTGTGTATTATGCAATTGCCTTTTCCTCTGGGTAAGGCTTGGGCATTCGAATCCTTTGCTTCTCAGTGCATCTCATTATGCACTCATTCACCTCTTAAATATGTTCAGGTTAATGCATTGCATCCATCTTCAGGCCCACCAATGTCCCATTAAAAAAAAATCATGACTCAAACAGGGGTGAATACATATGTACAAGACTACATGTAAGTGGCTGGGGGTTATGAAGGGTCTGGAACTTCCAGTCTTGCCCCCTGCACTGTCCTTGGGTCTGAAAGGCTTATTTAACCTTTTGAAACTTCTCTAAGAAAAAACCTCAGCACATCAAGTAGACCAGTTTTCAATGCCTGGAAAGTGAAGGTTTGAAGGCTCTACACTTTGAACTCAAGCCCCATGGGTCCTTTTAGGGCAGCAGTATAAGAGTTGCCTATATTCTCAAAGAGAGTCTGTAATGCAACCAAGGACTGGATGTCCATTTCAGTCCCACCTATGCCCCCCCGTGAAACACCTTTCTTCTCCTCACAGAGCTTCTGCCTTTCAGCCTCAAAACAGCTTCTGCACAGTGCGGACTTCATACAGATTTTGTTTGGCTGGATATTAAGTAAAGTGACTTCTGCTACATAATGCCTTAGGGCAGAAAGTCAGACAGGTTAAAGCAAATAATACCTACCTGAATGCACGTGTTACTGAGGGCAGTCTATTCTCAGGTTCTGTTCTTAGACCAGGAGTCACCTAACCTAGTAAAAACAATTTATGAGTAAGGTGTCTATCCAAAGATAGCCAATTAAGGCTCCTTCACCAGTCAATGGACTAATACATGCAGCTCCAGAGGGTAGGCTACACATCCCATTAATCTTCAAATGGGATGAGTGCTCTCTGGAGAGCCTGGACTCTCTCCATTGGCTACTACAGAATCCTAAATGACTATTTGAACATTGTCAGCAAATCTCAGCTTGAGCATCAGCCTTGGGAGCTACCCTCAACTACCAGTGTTGCCGGTTGTGCGTGCTGTGAGCATCTCAGCTCAGGCCTTCAACCCTGAGCCAGGAAGCACCACTCCAGTGCTGGGTGTGCATTTGAGGATGCATGCAAACCACAGGCTCAGAGTCCCAGGCCCTGGAGACTGCTGACCTCTCATCTTCCAGAGGTCACCTGCCCTCCCTTAGGTTTACCCTTTCCTTCTGCCACAACTTGAAGTAAGCCCAGGAAGAGACAAAAGTGATTCTTAGGAAGGGTACCTTAGATGAACAAGAAAACCATATCATGAGCTGTGGCAAAGATGGGGCACCCAAAGAGGTAGGTCATCTGCCTTGGACTGCGGAATAAAACCAGCACTGGCTCACACGTCAAAGCCAGCAAGAACATCCACTCTTGTTCTCTTTGTCAAACCTATTTGTTTGTACCACAGTTGCGTTTTGTATATCCATCAGAGACTTAGATGACGCTGTGGTGTTAGGCATTGTACATATACCTTACTAATGATACCTTACTAGACCAGGGATGTTGTTATCAACTATCTGTTAGCACCCCCACATCAGATCAAATCATGAGTGCTCATCTGCTTCAGAGCAAAGTCGGGGCTTAAAGAAGAAGAAAGTGATGAATACTTCCGCAATCTATTCACAGTACTGTAACCTCTCAAACTACTGTGGGTATTTCAGGTCATGCCACAGCAATCGCTGCTAAGTAAGACGCATTGCTCACACTGGAGAGTTGACAATCCACAGTGAGGTGGATGGACTAACAGTGGTTTAAGAAGGGGGAAAAAAATTGCACTCCCAGCAGTAAGATGCAAAGGCTTTCTGCATTTAGAGTATTTACAGCGTTCTGTATATTGATGCTTGCCAGAGCAATTTATCAAAGTGTTAAGAGCCTATCATTCAGTTGCTATTTCATAACGTAGTCACAGTAACAGTGTCATATTTAACAGAAGTCAATTTTAAAATAAAAAGGAAAATTAGTTTTATTCACTTATGAATTACTGTTACAAGTAACTAATTTATAGGAATAGTAATAAAAGCAGAACTGTGTTCACTAGGTAACATCTACAGTTCTGGAAGAGTATGGCCATTAATAAAAAGAGGTGAGTGCAGAATTTTAAGTACCCTTCCTTACTCCAGAAATATGTTCTGTGAAAACCTCACATAAGGGAGTGAGCAATTCCGCTCAGTCCATTAATTGCCCAAAATATCATGGCTGGTAATCTGCAAATTAGATTATAAAACCTCATTGCATATAAACAAATGTTACGATAGATTGCCTCCGCTTTCTCAGCAATTAGTTTGCAAAACACTTACTGTATTTTATTCTTAACAGTATTAAAGAGCCAACAGTGATTTCACAGTAAAGCAGCTTCATAATGAATATTGGTTTTATGAATCCTAAGTTCAGTCACTACCTATTTATGGTTGCCCTTATAACTCAGGTTTGAAAGATACTTCTGGTCTCCACTTTATCTAATCAGGTCCTCCCTACAACACCTCTGGGCAGCCAGGAGCTGGGCCTCCAAGCCCATGTAGGGACATTGTATGTCCCATTTTCCCCAGATGTGCTTTTTTAACTTGCCAGGAACATGAACTGGTGGGATATTGAGAAGTTACCACATCAGCCAGGGATTTCTGGACATCGGGTGTCCCAGACAAGTGAGGTAGACAGGTAATAGCTCTGGCTGGGGTGCTCTACACCTAGAAATCAGGGATGACCATAGTGCACGTTACTCACAGTAACTTTCGCATTCTGAGGAAAGGAAGAGTTAAAAGCACTTAAATACCTTTCCAGACCACAACAAGTAACAACTAGGTGTCCACAGAGTGACCACCCCTTCAGATCTGCTGCAGGTGTGAAGGCAGTGACACAGGCCTGCATACAGAGCTGTTCCTCACCACTTCCCATTTGTTGGTCATGACTGTGGTACCTGACACACACATCTGAAGAAACTAATCTCCATTTTAGGAGACAGTCAAACAGATAAAGTTTAAACCATGGGAGAAACTGTTACTGGTGTCAGTCTGCAACTGGGAAGGCCGCTTCCCAGCCCTCCTGCAGCTGTAGCTTATTGCAAAAGAAATACCAACTTTTCCCCATCCCCATGTTGGGCTTTGCCATTAAAGCAGCTTATCAAGCTCCTCTTCCTCACCATTTCTCAACCAGTAGTTACTGGCTCCTACCTCAGGTGCCGGCCAGAGAGGCGACAGCTGTTAGATGCCTAGCGTAGAGCAGGGATGACAACGGAGGGCTTGACATCTCAAATCACATAAGCACAAGGGACATCAGGATGTGTTTAAACTCTCTCCCGAGAGCCTGGGACTGCCAAATGGAGGGCCAGCACGCCCTGCAGTGCTGAGCAGTGAGGATATGGAAGCTCTTCCATCTCCTTGTCCTCAGAGATTTTGGCATCCAACCAAGCTGATATGGTAGCAGAGGAGTCTGCAACCTAAAAGCTCCTACTGGGCTCAGGCATCTCAGCTACTGTTTCAGAAACCCAAAAAGTGCAGGAAGGTACAGATGAGAGATAGTCAAAGGGCAAATGCCTTAGTCAAGCACCAAGAGGCTGGGACACCCCCAAACAGTGTGGGACACCATGGCCTGGTGCCCACAGATTTGTTCAGACTCCTGTGACTCTGTAGTAACCCAGTCAATAATCCAACCTGTTTGCAGGACTTGCACTTCTTGGCAGCACTTAGCCACCCACAGCTACCCAGAGATGTTGTGTCATGCTGCCTTGCAGAGCATGGGTGCGTCATCTTCCAGATGCAACTCCAAGGGACTCTTCCAGATTTCAACAGCTGCAGAGCAATGAGGAGTTTATCTCCAGTCTTTATCACTCCACAGAAGTACCTTAAACCAACCATCTTGCCTCTGAGATACTACAGAGGAATCGCACCTCCTTTAGGAGACATCTTCCTGTACATTATTATGGTATGTTCTGGGTGGTATCTCCCACTGGGTTTCTAGCAAACATTTGACAGCAGCAACAGGGTGGAGACAGGAGAGCTGTACTTCACCTTCCTAAAGCGAGTATGGCAAAACACACACTTCAAGGGATGCTAATGGCACACCGCTCAGCTCCACACACACACATCTAACCTTCATGCTTTGTAGTGCAATTCTGCTGCATTTTTGTTTCTTAATTTTCCAGGTTCAAACATGGTATTAATACACCAAGTCCTCCCCACCTCAGACACAGCCATTTGATTTGCAAACTATTGTAAACCTTGCACCAGCAGTTTAAGCATGCCACTTTGCTTACACAGACAGCTGAAAAACCATGCTTTGTTCCTTCCAAAGCAAATAAATGTAAAATAATATTTTATTCTGTATTTTCAGCTATGCTGAAATATTCTGTATTTTCAGCTATGCTCAGCATAGAGTCTGCTGAGCTCAATAGATTTTCCTACTGAAATTGAGGCGGACTTAGTTGAACTTCTCACTGAGAAAATGTATTTCAGCTCTTCTACACACACATAAACAGCTGGTAGCTCAGAGATGTGCATTTTACTTGGAGTGCCTTCCCTTGGATAAGCAAATGCCTGTTAATTTCTCAAAGATGTTGCCACTCGGGGAAGTACATGCTTGAGCTGAGGGCAGCGTTATCTCTGTGACATTGCACAGTCCCAGTGCTACAATGCCTAAGTGCTCAGATATGCAAAGGCGATGCTGAGATGCAATATTCAGACTGTGAATTTTGCACCATTATCACAACTTGACAGCTCTCATTTCCCCAATGTCCTCAGCAGAACGTGAAGTGGCACAGGTAGGGGTGCAGAAGAGCAGTGCCTTTAGGGTGGCCATTAACAAAATACATAGTCAAAGCTTAAAAAATATGGTGTTAGCTTGGGTCTGTGTCACCAGGGAGTGACACTCCATTTGCATGACTAATACATGGGATTTTTAGAAGAGAACAGGAATATTTGTCATTGCATTTCCTTGAGATCCCAAGAAGCAGTGCTTCAACAGTCTCTGCAAGGACCTCAGCACATGGCTCAGGAGGTCCCAGCTGGACTCTGCTCAGAGGTGGGAGTGCTATCCCTTCTCAGTGGGGGTCTGTACCACTGTTCTCATGCCCAATGTGGCCCTGAGGACCCCACTCCCCTCCTGGTCCACATAATGCAAGAGACCATCAGTGTGAATCCAGGGTCATGGGCAACAGCCCAATTTACCCAAGACTCTTCTGAACAGAGCACTTTTCCAGATCCTCAAGGTAGATGCACCTTGATTACCCCACTTGGGCTACACGAGAGAGTCACTCTCTTGGCCAACATTGCTTATTAATCTGAGCAGACAGTGCACAGGTCACGTATGGCTACATTTGGTCTTCCCCTATTTGAACTCCTTATGGCTCCATGCAGGAGCCACCACAGACAGAAGACATCATGGGAGACCCGTTTAGGTATAACAGCTAAACATAGCTAAAGACAGCTTTTCATAACCTGTTTAAAAACCAAGCAAATAAACAGCCAAAAGCCCACACACCAAGTCCAACTTGGCTCAACTGCACTTCCCTGTGCCAGTGAGTTTTACTTGCCTGGGACAAATTGGGTGTCCTTGGGAAGGAAGAGGCAAGCCCAACATCTAGAAACCGGGAATCAAGCACCTGAAGTTCAGCCATGAAACCTACATCTCCTCTCTCCTGGTCAGGGAAACGCTGATGTTCTGCAAGCCATTTAAATTCTTGCTTCAGGGCACTAGATTTTCTATGTAAACATAACATTGCAACCTTATACTAAAAACAACAAAAAACAACAACAAAAAAAAAAAACCCAAAAAACAAACAAAAAAAACCCCAAAACAACCCCCCCCAACTATTTCCGAGGCCAAAGTATTGATAGAAACCTTACTGTTCTCTCTGATGATGACTCTTCCTTCTTTCCCAGAGACCAGCCCAATTACTTCTCTCCACACCCCCTTATTCCTTCTTTTAAAATCTTCAAAGGCTCTTGTAACCCTTGGATCAGTCTCACCTGGGAGGCACCTGAACAAGCACAGGTGCAGCTATGCCCAAACACCACCAAGGCACCAGACACCTCCTGAGAGTGAGAAATAGGTGGCAAGATGCTTTTTCTCTTGAAGTTTTAGACAATGTTAAGGCATTTTCCAATAGCATGTGCAAACATCAGGCAGGGTCCCTGTACGCAGATGGGTGCAGAAGGTCTTGTCCTCTGGGCTGAGTGCACACGGTTAGAGCAGCCCCAACCTGCTGGGTGGATGCAGCACCCTGGTGGAGTGCTGCACCCATGCACCTATTCATTAATAGATGGCCAGTGTACACCGACTCATCTTTGCACGTGGAGGCTGCTGGGAGACCACTGAAATCAGTGTCCTGCAAAGCCTCTTCTAACCTCTCCTCGGTAAGGATGGCACCGAGTCTGTGGGGGTCACACATGCCTCCTTCCTCCCATGGTGAAAGCATCTCAACAGCTACTCCTGAATGCATTTAGTCACTGAACATTTTTTTTGAAGCAAGAAAATTCCCATATCCCTGCTCTGTAGCTAGTGAGCTTAAAACAAGGGAGAACTCTGAAACTATTTAGATGGGTTCCAATGAAAGCATTGAGGAATGCTGCCACATCAACAGAAGACACCAAAACACCCACAGAATCAGATTGACTGAAGCTATTCACAAACTGTATTCACACTTGGAACACAGAGTCCAGGGGAAAATTAGTAAGAAGAGAATAAAATTGAAAAAAAAGTTTTATTTCAGTAATTTCTGTACTTTATAATGAGGTTATATTTAGAGATGTAGCTAATATTACACCCCCATAATAAAGACATATGTGTTTGTTTTGTTGGGGAAAAAAGAAATATTTAATTTGATTTTAAAAAAAAACCTAATGAAAATGAAAAAGATTAATTTTGGTTTAGGTTGACCTAAAATGTTCCTTCTACTTCTGAATTTAATCAAACAAACAGAAAATCAAAAAAGTCAATTATATGCTAAGCCTTATGAGTGACACACACACAGAAACAGGTAATTGAACTTCAGCCTCTCAGATTTATCTTTCCATCCTCCCTTTCTTCAGAGACAAAGAACTCTGACTGTTTTCATTAAAATACAGTTAAATACTCTAACTCTACTAATGCAAATCTTTCCAAGTTATATTTTGTAATTTGAGGAGGTCTGCTTAGAAGCGTGTGACCTTTTACAGTGCCGGATCTAAGCAAACTGAAAACAGTTTTCTTTACAGTCATTCCGAATAACTCCTTGTGAATTAGATAATGACAATTTCCTTTAAAATGTCAGATTAACTTAAAATCAATTTAGTGCTCCCAGCTTGCATTATGACTCAAGTGTTCTTGGGCAAGTTCTTATCCAGACAACATATTTAATGCTATGTTTACTGCAAATGGCATAAATAGAAGGCTGTATAGCTCATATTATGTAGTGATGTTTGTTAAACAAAAATGTGATGTATTTAGTTTATGTTCTGGGAATACATCTAGAAAGCAATTTGCAGCCTCAGTATTACCAATGGCTGAGTGATTGCTGCACGAGTGTAAGTGCTGTGTGCCTTTTAACAAATAATGAGCCAAAATGTCTTTATTGCTTTGCTAATTAATACAAAGTTTGGTTCAGGGCTCTAACTTAGCATGAGATGTCATGTATTTCCTTAGTACAAGAGTGCCTGAGCTTCCCTTATTGAGTTGTAAAGAGAGGAATATAATTTCTACAGCATTTCTAGGATACTCTGTGGAAATCAACAGCTTGGCTAAAATTTTCTGCTCTGTTTTATCGGAGACTGTGAAATGCTAAAAGTGAAATGGGGAGTCATGTCATTGTTATTGCTACTGGAGCCATTTAATAAGGCCAGCAAAAAACCCACAAGAACAAAAGAGAACCAAAGAAGCAGAAGGGAAAGGACAAAGAAAAATCAGATAAAAAACAGATAAAGGAAAAGTTTGACAACATTTTCTCAAAAGACTGAAAAAAGGCATTGAAAGAACAAAGGGTGAAAAAAGATTTTAGAAAAAAAAATATAGATTCTGGCTGTTGTTTCATCCACAAGCTTCCTTTTAAATCAGCAGCACCAGTAAGTCACTCTGGACTCAGCTGACACTAGTCAGCATGTTTTGAAGGAATTATAACAACTTATGTGTGTGTGTGTCAGAGATGTAATAAGAGGGACATGAAGAAAAATAAAATGAACTCTAGGAGATCAATAAAATGTAACCCTCTGACCTTGTAGATGATCCCTATCCATTTTTCAGTGTTGGGTGATAAAATCAGTACAGTATAAGGTTTTAATCTGGCCATTACTGCTACCTTGTGTCTGTGAGCTTGTGCATCCATTTGCCACACAGATCTATTTTTAAATGTAGATATAGTGCCTCTGGAGGAGAAACCAAATTCCCAATTGGTATTGAAACTGGCTTTGACAAAATAAACATTTGTGCTCAAACTGTTACTGTTCTCAAAGCTTATCTCAGGAAAAGAGAGGGCTCCGTCTTCTCTGCTAGGGGAAAAAAAAAGCCAAGATAAGGCAAGAAACAGAGCAGATGGAGTAAATTTTCAAAGCTGTGTGTGGGAGTTGAGCATTCAGATCCGATTAACCAATATCAGAGTTGGAGGATCAGACTCCTACTCACCAGGCTTCGAAAACAACAGGTTCACATTTCTCCATGTTCACTTGCTTCTTATGCGTCCCTGATGCCGTCCTGGCTCCTCTCTAACAGGCTGACATTTATGCAACAGCACAGGGCCAAATGTGTCTTTACATTCGGCGCAGGGCTCCTCATCCAGCAAATACAAATGGAAAAACATGAAGAATAGATCTGAGCTTATGGATATACCACGTTCGCTTATGGATGTGGTATGGAGAAGGGCCAAAAACGTGCAGTGGCTGCATCCCACAACCGGAAACAAGCCACACATCATCAGTAGTTTGGTACAGATACTTCACTCCTTTAGGACAAATGAAGGGTGAAAAGCAGGTAGATACAGCCAGTACAGGTGTCCAGTGATGCTCCGAAGTCTGTTAAATAATGTCTGGCTCTATACATCGACCTTGCAACCCCTTAATCATGAGAAATGCACTGTTCAGGCCGATGCAATGACCTCTGTGAGTACATATGTCTGGTGCCACCCTCCTGCACAGGAAGAGCTAATGAGCACAGCTTTTGGCATTTACGTCCATCTCCTGCAAGCTGTATGAAGAGCGTAATGGCCCCGCACGCTCAGCTGGGATGGGCACACATCTTCCAGGACTCATCTTCTCCCCTGGGTCATCTCCACAGTTTTCTATTATGTGACTAAACATCCTCTTCTGCAAAATCAGGTTCTCTGTCCTTGATAGCTAATGAGAAGCAACTGTATTTTATCATGGTAGCTTTATTTTTAACTGACATTAATCACCCAATTATTAAGAGTGACACAGCACTTACACCCTATCGTTGTAATCTGATTAACTTCCAATCCTATAAATCAGTCTTGTACATCAAATATGTAGTATCCACAGGCTGAATCTCTTATTTGCTCCATGGGGACACTCAGCAGCGCTGGTTATGAGCAAAATGCAGTACAAAAGGAGAACAAAGCAGTTCTTGAAGAGGACATAGATGCACCCTCTTCCTTCCCTCCTGCTGAGCTTAAAACACCCTTTTCCTGCAGATGGGCAGTGGAGGCACAGTCACCTGGCCACTACTTGGGGCTCCCCGAAACACTGCCTGCCACAGAACTCTGTGGGGAAAGCAGGAACATACCTGGGACTGCCATTCTTTTCCCCCTCTTCTCTGCGTGTAGAGGATTCAGTAGAGGTGACACAGACTCAGATTTTGGTGACTTGCAGCACAGGGCTGGGGGCTGTGAGATGTGGCCTCTTGACAAGTGTGCAACAGAGACAGATGTCTGGTCCTGTTCCTTTTCAGTCTGAGCTAAGAAGGGACGTGGGGTCACACCTTCAGATAGATACACGTTCAACAGCATCCTCAGAAGTAACGTCTTTGAGTGACAGCATCCTACAACTCCTGCAGAGCTTCTACCAGCAGGCTTAGCTGCCAATTTGTTTGTAAAAATACAGACCAGCACACTATTCTGGAAAGTTTGTTATAGCAGACACCCTGGGGACACTCTGGGTCCAGGCTCCCTCCCCACCCCAAAGGCTCTTCTGGACAGCCCTGGTTACCAGAAGACAATTCCTCTTCCTGACCCTGGTGGGGTCGTGTATGAGGGATGTCTTGTCACTTTCCATGTGACAAGAAATCTTCTTTAACTTACATTAAAGTAAAGTGAAAGTAAATATCTTTGTTTACACAGCTAAAAAAAACCCCATTGTAGTTATCGATGTTCATAAAAGACATAGCTTGAAGAAATGAAAGAACACTCTTGAACGATCTGGTTCTAGGGAGGTTAATTCTGCCTGGTCTCCCTGTCTCCCTCTCTCACAGAAGCCCGACGACTTGCTGCACGCACCATCCTGACGCATCCTTTGTCAGGGGTCCAGTCTGGGCTGCATCCTTCAGAGAACCTGTTCATGGTAGATGGCACCAGATTTCATAGATAATTTCCTTTTTGGAGCCCTCAGGAGTGTGTGGCCAGATTTAATCTTTCCTGTTGAAAGATATGTCTTTCTAACATCTTCAGAAAAAAAACCCTGATGTGGCTTTAATAACAACAAGCATTGTTCCACTTCCTTGGAGATGCAAGCACAGCCTTGCTAGTGCAGATGTCACATCCTTAACAGTCCTTGACTCACTGAGGGGGAAAATTTCCCCTCCTCCTCTCAGTATGAAGTGTATCCACCGCCTGAACCTTATTTTCTATATTCATCTGGACAATAGCAAACATAGTATCAACATTTAAATGCGGTGACAAAGCTGACTGACTGCAAACATCCTTCTAGGACTGTGGGAGTGGTCAACAATCCCTGCATTAAAACATGGAAAGTGGAAATGAGGAGGGGGCTTTGACTCAGTCTGGCAAGGCAAGCAAATGTCATGGGGTTCAACAGATGCCGTGTTTGCAACACGAGACACTTACTCCAGAAGCACCCAGGCTCTGATCTCATCCCTAGAGGAAGGTGATCGCCTGAAGTTGCAAGCAGAGCATAAGCAGCAGGCAGGAAACCCATCCGAGAAGCAAGGCTGAAATATGGCTCCATGCAACTGCATCCCCACACCCTCAGCCTGAAATTTTACAGATGTGGGTGCAGGAACATTCATCTGTCGCTGCACCACAGTGTAATACAACTCAGGGCCTCCTGTGCCAGCCCGTGGTGGCTGCGTTGCTGCAAGCTTGCTTGCTCCAGTCACGTTCAATGAAATATGATGGTCTCAGTGAAATTTATTTTGCTTCCCTTGACTAGATGATCAGTGCTCCTAGCAAATCTGACAGTTTCAACCATCATCAATTACTGCTTTCACTATACAGTGACTCTTTCTGTGTCACACTTTCTATTACAGAGACCTTTGAAATCTGCTTTATTTAAAATGGGTAGAACTAAACCAGGAAAGCTCAAAGTAATTCCTCTTTTCAAACCAGTCTCCTACTAAAAATATTGCACCTTAATAATAGGAACCCAACAAGAGTCTCACCTGATGTGAGAATTCGTCCTCACAAAGTTGGCAGGCTGCCTGTTGGAAAGTTATTCTCAGAAATGCAAGGCTATTGTCCATGTCATTTTGTTCTTTATAGCTATGGGTTCACTGCTGAGCAGAGTGAAGCCACCAAAGCAAGGTCCTTGCCTGCAGAAATACCTAAATCTGGTGGTGTTCATGGAGAATCCTTGCTCCTGTGCTCTCTGGGTCCCTCCACAGCAGGCCCTGATGCTGCTCATCACAAGTGGAGAGGTTTTGTGAGCTGACTGAATACAAACTGCCTGCTAGGCATGACATTGATGAGCACACAGTGCTACATCTCCATCCTGCGTGGCTAGAGGGAAGGGCTTACAGGGTCCCATCTCCCCACCATGCAGAGACACCTACTACGTAAAAGCTCTCTGCTCAAGGCCACTTTCCCAGGAGGGAGAATGAGACCTTTGCCATGAGCATTGCATTGAGGTGAAAGAGCTGAAGGGCTGGTTTCTCCCAGGACATGCCTGAAGGACTTGGCCATTTCCCCCTTCTCCACATCTCCATTCCAGGAACAACCACTGCAGTTAACTATGATGGCAAGGCCAGTAAATGTGCCAAGGATGAGGCAAACGAGAAGACTGGAAAATCACCCCAAGAGGATGCTATGCTCTTAGGAAGCAGCATGGTAGGATTATCTGCCATCATGATTGCTATGTGGGAAGCAAAAGAGTTTGACTCTTGGGAAATAAACATTTGCTCACTTCAAACAAAAAAAAAAATCAATGACAGCACTAAGTTGGAGTATATGCAGAGATCAGAAGTCTCAGCTGTTAAGCTGAGCTGAATTAGGCTTCAGAAGACCTGGGCTCGATTTCTGGCAGAGACACTGGTCTCTGAGTGACCTGGAACAGGTTGTTTTCCTGCTCTGTGCCTCAATTTCTCCTCCTGTGAAATGGGGCCAGTGGTACTGATTTGATGTAAGATCTACTGGTAAAATATCTTACATAAGAACCGGTACTATTATTATTTTTCCCCACCCAAACACAAGCTGTGATGCTTTTTTCAAATATCCTTAGCAATAAAGAAAATACAATCTCGTTCACTGAGTGCAGATCTGTATGAAAGCAGTTCGTGACAGCTTTTCTTCAGAGTGATCCAAAGCACTGGGGTCTTTTCGAGGAATGTGGTTTTCCTTCTCATTAATTTCCTGCTTAAGGATTCTTCATGGCAGCAGTGTTATGTTTTCCCATAGACAATAACTACCTACCAGCTACTTCAGCCACAGTGACTTTTCATTTCCTAATAGGAAGAACAAAATAAAAGCCAGCAAGGAGTCTCTACCGAGCAGGACGGCGTGTGTCACAGCTCTCAGCAGCTGAGCAAAACTGGCAGCTGCCTCCAACTCACCAGCTGCTTCCCAGGAAAAGAAGGTGCAGCACACAACGCCCCTCATGCAAGGCAAGCAAAGGGGGGAGAGGTCCCCCAAAAATTGTTTCACAGGGTCTCCTTCAGATCATGAAAGATGCAAACAAGAAACCTCTTGAAGTTGTAACAATCTCTATGGAAGTGTCTTTCAATAGCGTTATCCACACCTAGATCTATACCTGCCATCTTCAGGGATGCTTAAATGCAGTGGTTAAGGTTGGTGTTAAGTTTTGCACATGGGAACATCTTCCAAACATTGCAAAACTTGATAACTAAACAGTCTCAAACTTTGGGATGCTCAGGGGCCCAAACCTGTCTAAGTTCAAGTTATCTCCTTCTGCCATAGGAGGTTACAATGAAAACACCCAGATGCCTATTGTGCCTGATGCATCAGAGCAGAAATCACTGCAGGACTCCCAGGGCTTCAGCTAGTCCACAAGTCTTCATATAAACTGATCACAGCGCAATATTATCCCACTTGTCAACAGTTCAGGAGGAACTGACAGATCCTAGTTTAACTATTTAACTCTGCCAGGGTAATAAGTTCTCTCATGCATTAAATTAAAAATGACACTTGAAAATAAGTACATTACGGACCAAATACAGCACACAAAAACGGGGGGCAAAGATTTAAACTGCTGCCTGGTGGAGAATTGCCAAGGAAGCAATATGCATCTCATTATCCGGACTTACACTGAACACATCCACCAAGAAAGCCCTTCGCATATAGACGCATTTGCTATGGGTGAATGCCTGCTATCAGTGTGGACAAACATGTCTGTTTATTTTCCATTGTAACAATGCTTGAGTTAAAAAACCTGCCGAGGGCTCCTTACGGTGGGGAAACTCTGGATGAGGCAGTCCCTGCTCACCATCAGCCCCCATCACTTTTGCCTTGCGGCCCATGGTCTGTTTGCAAAACTCGCCTTCCCTTCTGCTACAGTCTGACAACCGAGGGAAAACACTGAGTGGTTGACCTGATAAGACACACTTACTTAAGCTGATAGGAGAAGCAATAACATTAATAAAGACAGATTTTACTTGTAAGTGGAGTTTATTCCTTTCAGAGAGAAGGAAATTTCTTTACAAGCTTTGGGTTTGACTGTCTTGAGTTATGTCGCCTCCTTCCACTGTCACTGGGGTTTCTCTTTCTCTTTTTCTCATTCTTGTTCTCTTCCTTTTGCAGCAGTGTCCACCATGCAGCTGCAATTTCATACACGGATACATAGCTCTATTCACTCCTAGTGCTGGAGCGTGTTTCCAGTCCATTGATAGGCATTTGGGGTGGGGTTTGTGCCTCTTAATTCAAAAATGTAGTCATCTCTCTGTGAATTGGTCTCCTTGATAGTCAATGGAGAGTTACAGGAATTTGAAAGGAACAGTTCATCCAGTCTTTCTGGATGAAATGAATTACCCAGCCAGTAAGGAGGTCTTATAAGCTGAATCACTCCACATTTTTCCAGGTTGCCAACAGCGGTAGGAAGGGAGGACTGCGATAGAAAAGACAGACAGCCTAGCCAGCTGGCTCGGGTTTAGTCATCTATTCTGCAGGCATCTGAAGTTAGGCAACAGGAATCCCCCCTGTAAGTTACGCTTTTAAGTGAGAAGACACTTCATAAAGGAAATGTTGGGTGAAGAACATGTGAAATACTCAGGGCCATTAGTATGAGCTGAAAAGCAGGAGGTAAAAGGAGATGTGATGAAGACTCAAGTTTGCCAAAAGCTGAGAGCCATGGGCTGGAGTTGGGAGCATGCAAGGGCCAGCTTTCACAGTCAGGTTGGCAGCTGTGACAACTGACGCAGGTATTTATGTACCTTCCATGGCAGGATATGGACGTACTGAATTCCTCAGGCACTGCAGGCAGAAAGCAAACCCCTGCAGACAGGTATGTGAGAGCGTATCTGAAAAGCCCAAGTTAAATGTTGGCTCTGTGCTGTGCCCATCTGTTCCAGGAGGAGGAGAGAATAAACACCAACAAGTTATTCTTGCAACTGCTGCTAGCTTCAAATCTTGCATGTCCTCCTATAATAGCTTCATATCTTGCGTGTCCTTTGAGAAATAGTCACAATTGTGAAAAGGTTGCAAACTGATTTTAAATATTCTATTGAAAATCTATCCTCTGGTAGAGAATATTGAAAATTTTGTACTGAAAATATGTTCTCTAGTAAGTGGTGGAGATTTGTAGAGTAAAATTCTTATTGATTGGACACCCTTTCAATTCTATAGGGAATATAAAAGGAATTATCTTAATGAAAGCAATCCTAATCAAAGCACCCATTACACTGTGGGTGCAAGGAGATATTGGGACATTTCCACTGACCAAATGCCCACTGAAAGTAGGAGAGACGCATATATGAGTGTTTTTGGGGTCAGACCCTGCATGTTATGCCAGGTGTGTGAAGATACCATCTCTAGAAGAAATAAAGGCATTTATTCCCACAGCTGCTGAAGGATGAAATAAAAAAAAAAAATTGGGGGGCTTAATCAGGGTCCACAGTCTGGGTTTGGAAGTCTCCCTCCTGAGACTATAAAACCAAAACATGATGGAACACGGGAAAGAGGAAAATCAACAAAAGTAAAGTGCCCATCCATACTCAAATGCCAAACAAAGCAAGCCCCGCTTGAGGCTTGTTTTCATCCTCTCTCATCCCCCAAGTCCTACGACCAGGGGAGTGGACATTTAAGAGAAAGCAGTGAGTGCTCCCACTCATTTTACCAAATCACACTGAAAACTGAGTCCTCTCCCTCTAGAAACTGAGGGGGGACACACAACCACCCCACTCACAGCTGTAGCATTATTTTACATTTGCTAAGTTGGTTCACACTCCTTCTGCCAGAGCATCCTTGGTGACCGGTTCCTCCAGGCTGTCACGGCTTCATCCCACGGGATGAGCTGTGACATGACCCAGAGGGACCCGCTGGCAGAATCGAGGGTCTGGTGGGACATAGCCGTGCAAGAGCTCCCTGCAAGGGGCCCTGGCCTTATGTGGCCGAAGGGGAGAAATCAAAACAGTCTCTTCTCAGCAGTCCTGTGTGTCGCATCTCAGCTCACTGCTGCCGTGCTCCCTCCAACAATGCCTTAGGTGCAAACAAAATTCTCAGAAATCCTTTCCTGGATTACTCAGCATCATTCATATTCATTAGCGGTTATCAGCACGCAAGCAAGGCCCACATTAATTAAATATCTTTGGCATTTGGGAATTGAGGAGTTTGGTCTTGTTTTGTTTAAGTTTGCTTATTTATTAGGAGTATTAACTTATTCTGACCTAACTTTTCTCTGACATCTTTCCCGGTTACAGGAATACAGGCTTATAAGCAAGATATTTGAAAATGCATCCACAAATATGCAGAGAATGTAGCAGAAACACTGGAAATGAAAACTCCAGCCTCCATTTTTTAAAGCTCATCTTAAGGCATCAGATGAGAAAAACACAGAGGAAGTTCTTCCCCCCCTTAACTCTTTCTCAAGAAATCTTTGTACCAAGAATGCTAATTACCTTTGAACCTGCATCTAAATGAATCGCTTCCATTACCAAAATAATTTATACAAATATAACTGTTTCCATTTCTTTAGAAATCTATTTACAACATAACACACATGGCAGTTAACAGCATTGTGGTCAGGGGTGTGAATCTGCCTACAGACCTGTTGTAAAAGGCGAATCCTCCCGCTCAAACCCATCATTTTCACAAAGTTCATTGCCCGTTTCTATTTTTTTTTAATAGCATCGCTCTTCTTTGTTGTTTAACACAATACCATTACCTAGATGGCCTGCAGGGTTCCATTTCAGCAATAATCCTGCAGTGACTGCATCTTGGCATTGATTTATGCTTGCATTTTGATGATAGAAAACCTTTCTCTCGTAACAGTTTTCTTGTTTACTGAAGGGCAGAAAAAACAGCTAAATTATTTCAAAAGCATGAAGTAATTTGTAACAGGTGCTATTTCACTGATATGAAACTACTGCTCTAATGGGGAATAAACTGCAAAAATATTAACAGTTATGCAACTCTGCATCACAAAGAAACCTCTGCAGAAATCTTTTCCGCAGAAAGAAGCTCAAGCCTCCCTCATCCACGGTCACACCCCTGTCATTAAAATCCCTCGCCTCATGCAACCTTAGCTCCTGGAAGGGCTGAGGATTTGAGGCAAGGGTTGAGACTTACAATTAAAGGTGACAAAGTGATATAGAAAAAGCCTCCTAATGCTGCTGGACCAGACTTCCACAGCAGATGAAGGGAGATGAGTGGGAAAGAACAAAAAATGTCTCAGTCCCAAAAGGAAGAGCAGAAGATTTGGACCATGGAAAATCACTGCTTTTTGCTTACCCTTTTTTCACTCATACCTATCTCTGCTGCTCCTGTACTAATAGCACACGACACTTTCTGCTAAGCCACGCGAGTTACAGATGTTTTATACATATATTCATAACGAGGTGGAATTTTTATTAAACTTGTCTGTGGAAGCTATTGTGGAGCCTGAATTTTATTTACTACAATATAATAAATTTCCAAAGCAGCGGTGACACCATGGTAACAATATTGCTAATGTAATTATTCCTGCCTCTAAAATAGAGTCAAGTCTTTGTAACATGTAGCAATGCTATACAATAATTGAATATGATTACGTTTCCTTTTTTCTAAGCAGGAGGTGAGGAACTGAAAATACACTTCACCATGGTAATTTGAATCAGTAATTATTTGCAGAGATCAATGGGAGGAATTACCCATTCACAACCCATAGCCTTCTGGTTGTTTTTCCTAAATCAACTGAGATTGAACGGAGAGATTTTGATCTGGGCATCCTAGTAATTCAGGAGTGAGGTGGCTTGCTCAAGTTGTATGCACACACATAGGGAATCATAGCTTCTGAGAATATAAATTTTTGCAGAGCTAATCAAACAAAACCTTTTTCATGGTTTACATTTTGACATTGTGTTGCAAATTTCTGGGATATAATGAGGCAGAAGGACAATCTTATTCAGATAAATCACACATACTTCGATGAAGTGTAATTACTTAGCTGCACTGCCAAATTTAACCTTCAAATGGAAACACCTAAAAGAATTTTATAAGGCTTCTTATCAGTACTGGGAGAAACGTCTGAATGAGGAGGATCTATGAAATATCACGAGAAAAAATGTTCATCTGTAAAATGACCGATGTCAATAAAACGTTTAGAAGTCAGTGGTAATCTTTTACTATTCTCATTATATCAGTATAACTGTGATCACACAGCTCTGCTCCTGTGATATAAAAAAGGGATGAACGAATGGGCACATGAGCCCCTCAAGAGACATCAGCTCTGTAAGCATGCACTTATGTACATGGCTACTAAATGAAGGCTGGAGCTACTGTGCTGGGATACACATTGATGTAGCTCAGCTGAAGCCAGTTAAACTCCACTACAATTGGCACCAGAAGATGCATCTCTCTCCTGCCTTTTGCTAACGAGAAGAGAGAAGTCTTTCTAAAATTATCCTTGTTAAAATTAAGTTTCCTCATTTAGTTTTGTCTATATGGAGAGAAGGCATTTGATGGAGTGGAATGGAAAATCTCGTGGAAAAGGGGCCGGTCTGTGAATTTCAAACTGTTTTATGCACATTCGCTGAACTTAGACCTTGGCCTCAGAAACGGTAGAAAAACAAGAACATTATAAGGACTGTGAGTAGAGGAAAGAGCTGTATCTCATGTGGAAGCATCTTAGTCCCTTGAGCGTGGCAAAGGTATTGGCTGCATTTTAGAAGGTATATTCAGTGGTCACCTTTGTCTGTGCCCTTCACAAAAACTGCTGAGCATTTGTCACACCCCTGGAAATACAGTCAGGAAATATCTGAAGGGAGGCCATAAAGGGATCTCTATCAAAGGAGGCTGGTTTTGCCAAATGCCCGTTGCAGTCAATAGCATTACTTGCATGCTTAGTGTTAAACATGCGCTAAAGTGCTTTGCTGGACAGAGGCCAGGCGGCTCAACGCTTTGCAAAACTGAGCTCTAAATGAAGATTCTCTGGGGTCTGGCTGTCCTTCAGCATGGTCCTCCTTGGCCGTGTCACACCACGGCTCTCTAGAGACTGAATGCAGACCAGTTTCTCATTTATGTCAGTTCAGAAATGACCCAGTCTCTTTGCTGTTGTGATCATGGATTCTCTAGAAATTCCTAAAATAGATGCAAGTAATATCTTTGTTAAGAGAATATTAATTTTGGGTTATTTTGGCTTCTGATTCTGGAGTTAGACACTGTAGAGGCTGCATTGCAGATACAGTTGTTGGGCACTGCAGTTCCCTCTGCAGTGTGTTAGGTGGGTCAGGCTCCTCAGAAGGCCGGTTTCAAAAGGAGATGGCATTTGGAACGAAAAGCTCACTATGGGTAGACAATGCCAATGGTGAGCACGGGAGTGCTTCCAGGCCTGCAAAAAGAAATCTCCATCTTTGGATCCAGATTAGCACCATTTCTTGAGCCTAGAAGATGTCTATTTCTCGCAAGAACTGAGCACATCCCAGTTTTCTCTTTTTAAAACACATCTTGTGATGTAGTCCATCCTCCTGTCTTTCACTCCCTGGCCAGCCTGGGCTGTAGGAGACTTCCAGTCAATGTATGTGCCAGGGCAAACCCATGTCTTTCATGAACTGACCCCAAAGACAGGGGCAGAGCAGTGTGTGCTCCATCCTCCTGCAGAGTCAGTGCAAGCAAAGGACACCAGTCTCAGGGGCAGAGAGAAGCACTCAAGGCCAACAAGGAGCAAGCAAGACCCAGCAACAGGGCATTGGCCTGGGACTGACAAGTCAGGGGTATTCCTGGGGTTTGTTTCATGTAAAAACATATAAAAGGTGCTGAGCACTGATAGTCATCCTAGAACCTTCATTTTTTAGACAGAGACACTAACTGCCAAGCTCAATTTTTATGAACACACTTTGATACACTGCTTTTTCAGCGCCTAAGCAAATAGAGACACTGAATTACTTTGATTCAGATCACAGCTGATGAACTTCAGCAAGGCTGCAGTCGAGGTGATGCCGAGTATGAAATCCTGTACCCAGCCCAAAGATAAAATTTCAGGAGTTCAAATGCAGGCAAAGGGAAATGAGTCCCCTGCACAACAGTTTGCACTGAGAGAAAAGAAGGGTTAAATAAAAGCTTGTTTGGAACTGAAATAAAAAAAGAATGTTATTGTTTCTTACCTTAAAACCCTGTCCTTTAATTTCTAACCCTATTGCTAGGGTGATTCAGACAGGGGCTGTCTGACTCGAAGATAAGGATAGATGTGATGACTGGTCTGTACATAGTGATATATGCTTTATTGTCAAGCTGGCTGCTGTGTGAAGTCAATAAACCTCACAGCTATTGATCATGCTGGAAAAGGAAATTAATGCGGACATGGCTTGTTTTTGCAATATGATAGGTATGTCTGCACATCATCACCTGACAGCCTCGAGCTGTTTGTGCTTGTTTGAGTTGGATGGGATGCAGCTATCCAAAATCTGGATAAATAATAAAAATCAGTGATGACCTTCGAGAAACTTCAGAATTGTAATCAAAGTGTTGAGAGAGGCATCTGGGAAGTGACTTACAGGATCTTTTTTGACCAACATGGTATATTAATCAGAGTTAGAATAAGCACAATGAGAAGTGCTCCAGCTGACAACCTACCCTATCTGTCCATATGAGCTCTGCTTCAAAATATCTACAAAGAGACCCAGGTCCACATGATTTGCAGGTCTCATCCCCTTCTTTTCAGGTCTTCGCCCTTTCTATGGCAGTCAGTAGGAAGAAACTGCTCCCTGTTATGGTCCTCTCCATGGCACTCTTAAATAAGCCGTCCCCAGGACTGTCACCCTGGAGGGCACCAGCCTCATGCCCAGCACTGCCAAGAAGTGGTGTATGGAAATGCAGGTGCAGTAGCACCAGCTCTCTCGCCAAAGGCGTTCATTCCCAAGCCCCAGCCCAACTCTTCTGACCTGCTCGTGAATCAGCAGGTCCTCCCCTGCAGTCAAGACATTTAGATGGGTGGAAGGAAACTCTCCCTCTGTTACTACTTACATCAGTCATTGAGTAAGAGATGTACAGTTTTCATGAGTCTGAAAGATCAGCCCATGTATTTTCATTTCTGTAGGCTTAATATGTGAGGCTTTGCAGTGTGGCTCTCGAGTGCTGTCTAGAAGAAAGTGCTGTTGCAACCGGGCTGTTTCCAGCACACAAGCTAGGCATCTCAAAGTAGTTTAAGGCTATATGAAACCATGCTGCACTGGGGGCCTAAGTAGATGCACAATGCCCTAAGTTTGTTAATTCATATTTGCACTGCTCATAATTGTAAGTCATGGCAGTATTCTACTCCTACCAAGTCTCATATCGATGACTATTTTTATTCATAAGCAGATCTATAGATAACAAAGTTGGCTGGGGGCATAAGGTTTGCAAGGCACTTCCCTTACTTTGCTCGGTGTGTTTTTACTGACAACGTTACAGATATAATAAAGTTCCTTGCTGGTTTTACACTTTGGTACATTTCTCCAGTAATCCATCACTAGCTATGTCAAGGAAAAACCCACAAAACTTAATCAGGTGGAAGCGGTTTTTTTTTTCAAAGGAAGAAATTTCCCCTGAACCACAGTACATTATGAATTTTCCAGCCCTAGTAGATTGACAGAATGATATTTGAGTCACAGTGAGAAATGGAGTTCCATGGTTGGATGAAAGCAGTAAAAACAATCAAGTGCCTTGCTGAGCATGTGGTGCTGCTGCTCTGCTTTGCTCCATCTCTCCAGGAATTACTATCAGTTTTGCTGCATCAAATGAAGGAAGACACTTTGGAAAACCACCGAGCAGAAAAGTCCTGGCTCTGCATAGATTTCTGGACTTCTTTGGTAAGTAATTTTGATGCAAAAAATTCTTCCAATCTTTCAGTCTACTAGCTTGCAATTTCTGGCTGGTATCACACAATCTGTAGAGAATCGGCATATACCAAACCGAACCCACAAAACCGAGTGGTTGTACCAGTGCCTGGCATTTCGCTTGCCGATGCTTACAGCAGTGAAGATGACATTAGCAAAGCCAGCAGTAATAGAGGACACAGTTACTGCTTCTTGCAGTCTCCTTGCTGCCAAAAGGCAGGAACCATGAGCACTTTTATCTGCTTTCACAGCCCTGACAAGTCTCAAGCCTGTAGTGGCTCTGCAGACGTGCGCTTGTCCCATAGCCTGTCCTGCCCTTGGGTGATCACAGACTTGTCAGAGATAGGAAATATGAGCCGTCAGGATTTGGCTTTTTTGGAGCAGGCAACCTGCTTCACAGTGCAGCCTGTGGCTTCATGAAGTGCTGCAGACAAGGGAGTCGGACTGGAGTCGTCATGTGCAGATAATTCTCATTTACAGCCTTTGTAGCAAGCTTTAATCTTTTCTAAACAGCTCTCCATGGCTCCAAAGGGACACATCCGAATGGTCCTAATAGGTTGTCATCATTTCACTAATGGGGCTTTAGCGCCTGACTTATGGACAGAGACCTAATTCCACTTCTTATTGCTGCCCTGTAGAAAGAGTGGTCCTGCTTCACCTTTCCCCTTTCCCGTGTCCCTCTGCCAATAGATATGATTATCCTGGCATTAGAAAGGACTTTGGATGAAGAATCCAATTCCCTTCCACAGTTTAAATAAGCAGGGGACTTCGACCATCAAAACTTTTAGTAAAGATGGGTGGGAAGAGAATTAAAATCTTTCCATGACCAGATCCATGCAGTATTTCTATTATTTGCTTCAGATGCATATGAAAGCCATATACAATGTGATGTCCAGCATCTCATTAGGAGCAGACATGCAGTGCCAGGAGGCACAATGGGACCAAACAGCTCTAATTTTAAAGCACACTGAGTGGCTCCTATATGCAGAGGCTCGAGAGAGAGAGCGGACTGGGCTCTTGAGTAGGTCTGTCTTGAAAATTTGCTCCCTATTCCCTGCAGGTCACAAATAGCTGGAAATGTTTCACCGACATCATGTCTAGCTACTGTTGTTCCTGTGGCTATTTTCTGTAATCTTTAAAAGCCTTCCATTCCAAGAGGCACCATCATTTTCCAGCATTAGGAAGCAAGTATCTTCAGGCTCCAGCTGCCAAAACCTGCACTAAGGCTCCAGGAGAGCATATCTGCTGCAGGATCCCGCAGGGCTGTGGGGCTAACACTGGGCCAGAGAAGACACTCCTTTGTCTCAGGCCTCTTTGTTGCTACCTCTCAAACTACCTGCACAAGGGGTTTTATCGCATCCCTCCATAGATGCTTTGAGGAAGGTGTTGGAGGTTGGGGCTCAGCATTCTTCTTTCTAATGGTGAGGATATAGATGAGACAGAGACAGTCTGTTCTCAGGGTTGCACATGAAAGGTGGACAAAAGCTACTGAACAAAAGCTGGAACAAAGAAAGGCCCAGCTGGTCACAAGGAAAAAATTCTTCACCGTTAGGAGTGGTTAAGCACTGGAGGAGGATGCCCAAAGAGGCTGTGTAATCTCCATCCCTGGAGATTTTCAGAGTTCAGTTGGAGAAAAAGCCCCAAGCAACCTGACCTAATTCAAAGTTAGACCTGATTTGTGCAAGAGATTGGACCATGGACTTCCTGAGGTCCCTTCAACCTGCATTATTCAATAAGCCTATGACTCCATGGGTAGTTCAGAAACTGGGCTACCAGTATTAACACATTCAGAATTATAGAACACCTTGATGTTAGCCTAGTCTCTTAAAATCACCTTAAACTTCAGGTAGATGAAGCTTAATCATAAATCTAAAACTCAAAATAAACAAAGAACACAAAACTATTTACTCATTCAAAGATTAAATTCATTCATTCCTCCTCCATGTCCAGCTGGGAAGATGAAGTTCTAACTCAGGTAGAGTGTGGTACCCCAGCCTCCATGCATACAGTATATCAGGGTACAATTACAGGCGAGGAACCATTTGTTGTCAATAAAGCTTCATATTCAGTCATTTTCTTGGAGTCTCCTAGGGTTTCAGTTCAGACTTCTCCTTCTTGGTCCTTAACCTCCTCAGCAGGCCGGTCCAGCAGTCCCCACTCCAAGCTTGTGGTTGTCCTCACTTAGGAAATGCCTGTGCTCCTTTGGGCAGATCAGATCCTACAGACTTCACAAAATCCTGATAAGGACTCACCCCCATTCTCATAGGAAGTGATGCAAATATCTCAGTGTAAACCGTTTCTATGCATGATAGTTCATACCAAGATGTGAATACACAGCAGCGCTTAATCCAGATATAAACAAGGAATTACATTGTGCAGCTCTTTGCTGACTCTCATTTAAAGCAAGTCATAGTGATAATAAAATAGTTGGAGGTCATACTGGGTTAGGCACAACTAAACCCAGTTTAGTCCCCAAACCTATCTTTTGATTACTCCATAATTTAAAGGATGTGACTTATCCCTCAAGCAAAAGCTGGAACTACACTGCATTTCTAGTCAATAAAAGAGAGAAAAGGTGGGGATGCTACAAACATCAGTAAATGAAAAGGCTGAGGGTGTCAGTCACTGTTTAAATGGCAGCATACTGCTCAGCATGGACTAATTGACCTAGTTCTTCAGCATCACGTGACAGACTAAATTACCCTAGAAAGAGTGCCCTGACCTCACACCTTCTGCTGGAAGAGAAGTCCTACATCAAACTCACATCCTGGCCTGAATTCACTCTTAGAAAAGCGCAAAACATATGAACATTAAACAATGCTAATGCACATACGTTAACCCAACAGTGGGGATCAGCTGTTGAAAAGTGAATGCAGAGCATGAGGCGTAATTGCCAAGTCCTGCCTATGCCTCCGATTATCCCAGCTCAAATCATTCCCTAGGCTTCCACCTGTAATTTTGTCTCAGGTTTCCCAGCTACGTCTTTTGCAGCAAAAATGCGAGAGGTTTCTGCCCTGTGGAATAGGCAGGGGAACTGGCTTGGGGAAGCTGTAGTTACCCTGCATTCACCATATGAGCTGAAATTGTTTTTTCTCCCAGTTCCATGACCCTGTAGTTTTAGTTCACTGATATCATGTTTTTCAACTCTACGTGCCGTGGAGTGTTGTGCTCAGTTGCTGGGAAAGCGCATCCATTTTCTTTAATACCCCATACACATAACACATGTATCAGTAAAGAATGCAATTTCACCATAAAATCTATGTGTTTCATTATGTGCTCCATAAGATCTATATATTCTATCACAAAATGTTGCCCTCTGTTTGCTACTTTATGTTACATTTCTCATGAGGTTACCTTGACTTTCATGTGGCTTCTATACTAGATTTTTTTTTTATGTCCACATAACCTTTTAAGATATACATGGTTTTTGTTACAGGTACAAAAAGAGTTAGGTTCACATATTGCAGCTTTTATTAGGGCTCACAGAGAGGTCTCGTTACCCTGAAAGAAACAATAATACCTGCTTTAAGGCAAGACTTTATCTTTTCAATGGTCATATACGTTCCTATTGTCTGTAGAGTAATTTTTTTTTTCTTTTGGTACTAAAACAGGAAACGTGCAGAGAAAAAATGGTCTGTTCTTTATTGACTTCACACAGCCTTTTTCAAGTCGTTTCAAGGGATGTAAACCATTGCAAAGGCAGACTTCACATCGATAGTGGGAGCAGCACTTCAGACAGACAGCTGTCCTGAGACTTTGCTGCTGAAAAAATCAATTCTGGTCCATTGGAGTCAAGAGCCTACAATGGTATAAATGAGAGAAGCAACTGACCTATTTTCTTAGCACAACTTTTCTAAGAAGACTGATTAATTGGCTCATGGACACCCTTTGAAATTGCAGCCTGTTGTTTTCCATCACCTTGTCCCAGTTTTAGACGGTTACACCACCACCAAGGTCACAACATGTAGAATAGGAACAACAAAGTGCTGAACTGTCACCCAGTCCGCAACACAGCTTGGATGTAATGGCCAAGAAGAGGCACAGTTTCCTTGGCATTGTGTAAAGCTGCGACCAAACTCAATTTCTGTAGCCGGCTGCTCTGTGCATTGAGTAACATCGTGCGCTGGGTAATGAAAGGTTGGTTCACACACAAAATGTGTGTGGTAGTGGGCAGCCCCTTATTACAAGGAGCTCATAAGTGATCTTTCTGCCT
>VYZW01055520.1:0-13423 GCA_013401315.1 Balaeniceps rex
AGTGGTAAACTCTCCTTTTTTTCCTGAGTCTCAGCAAAACTCCCTGTTCAGCCAGGCCGGTTGTCTTTCCTGCCAGCTTGTCTTTTGGCACATGGGGACAGCCTGCTCCTGTGCCTTTAAGATTTCCTTCTTGAAGAATGCCCAGCCTTCCTGGACCCCTCTGCTCTTCAGGACTGTCTCCCAAGGGACCCTCTCAACCAGTGCCCTGAACAGNACCAGTGCCCTGAACAGACCAAAGTCTGCCCTCCGGAAGTCCATGGTAGTGGTTTTGCTGACCCTCTCCTTACTTTGCCAAGAATAGAGAACTCTATCATATCATGGTCACTAAGCCCAAGATGGCCTCCGACCACCACATCTCCCACCAGCCCTTCTCTGTTTGTGAACAGCAGGTCAAGCGAGGCACCTCCCCTGGTAGGCTCACTCACCAGCTGTGTCAGGAAGTTAACTTCCACACTCTCCAGGAACCTCCCAGGTTGTATCCTCTCTGCTGTGTTTTGTTTCCAGCAGACATCTGGTAAGTTGAAGTCCCCCACAAGAACAAGGGCTAGCGATTGAGACTTCTGCCAGCTGCTTATAGAATGCTTCGTCTACCTCTTCATCCTGGATGGGTGGTCTATAACAGACTCCCAGCAGGATATCTGCCTTGTTGGCCTTCCCCCTCATCCTTACCCATAAGCGCTCGACCTTATCATCACAATTGCTGAGCTCTATACAGTCAACATTTCAACAGTTCCCGACTCTCCCTGCCTTTTCCCAACAACTGCCCATACCACCAACACTGCTGGAGGAAAACAGGACCTTTACTGGTAATCTTGGTCTAATGTTTGCATACTTTGAGCAGTTAGCGATAAAGGGCTGTCTTTCAAGGCTGCTTCTAACTTCCTCTGAGGCTTAGTTAAAGGTCTATGGGATGCTTAGCAAAAGTCAGTAGTGATTGAAAGATAGGAAACTAAATGGGCATCTCATAATATATCTGGCTAATTGGTGATATCTAGAAGACAACCCAAAACTGGAGCTACTGTTGCAGGGAGAAAACTCTTCCTACACCAATGTGTTCTTTTGCAGACAGCTGTAAACTCCCTGGGGCTGGCTGGCAGAGACCAGCCCTGAACTGGGAGCTGGGCTTGCAGTGGCCGGGTGCCATGTCTCAGTGCAGGGTGGGAGCGCAGGCGCCTGGCCGCAGAGCTCAGCCCTGCCTTCCTCATACCTGGCCAGCCCACACCACAGGCATGGCCCTCAGAGAGCCAGGGTGAAGCAATTGGGTGCGATGCTGTATGAGCTGAACCTCCCTCTTCCTTTTAATGTTTCTTCTTTGTGAATTTTAATTTTTTTTAATTGGTTTCTTAAACACTACAGCAGTCTGAGAAGGACTGTGGAGATTGTTTAAAGCTACAGCTCGCCAAAGAAATGTCAATATTATTTGCCAGCTGCTGCTGTTTGTGGACAACTAAAATGTGTTGAGAAGTGAGAGACACAAAGACTTGTTTCTGGCCTTTCAGACTGTTCTTTGTTTTGCACAGCACCCTATGCTGCTCAGAAGAGAATATAAGTGAAATATTTCAGTATGTAAAATGACTAGGAGCAGTGTCAGAAGTTTGAATGTATTTATTTTCTAAAAATTCATTAAAAAAGTCCATACACAAGGAAAAAGCTTGTGTATGTGTTCTGACTTCTAGTATTTAAGAACTTCAGGTAGAGTTTGTACTTGATACTGGCTCCTGTGCTAACTCTTACCCCTAACAGGGGGATTTTGTAAGATGGAAAATCCTCCTATCTCTGTGAGACTTTAGATTGCCTCATGAAGGTTGTGAAGTGGGTAGTAACCTGTTGTATGACCAGCAGTTTGGTGACAGTGGGGCTACACTGTTGTGGGTGAGAGAGGCCAGATGAGGTGGTGGAAGCAGAGGGAGAACTTCAGCGAGGGAAGACCCCAGGGGAAACCAGCTGGGGTCGTGCAGACCACTGGACAGGCTGCTTGTTTAAAATCAGTTATTATAAATTCATATGTGCCTCAAACCACTTAATACATTGAGCCTTATGGGAAAGTCCTACAAAGTCTCAGGCGGAAAAGCAGCGTTCTCCTAAACTGCATGGGTTGATACTAAAAAGGCTGTCATGGCCCACCTCAGTGAGAGGCACCTCTTCAGGAGGGGCCAAACACTGCCAGCTTTAGTTGTCTTCCATGTGCTATACTTCAGAAGCTCAGTGAGAGATGTGACATGCATAGCAGACAAAGGATCACCTTACCACCACCAAAGACACATGTTCAGCATGACCTCAGAAAACCAGGAGCTGCTTTCTTCGTGCCTGCAAAGAGATTCCCAGACCAACAAACGAGTGAATGTGCTGTTTGGTCAGATGTGCCGCTGCCACCAAACTTGCCTTGTTACTTCATCTAGTCTGTGCAAGTGGTTAGTGATAAGTGGCAATTTTTATTGCCATTGACACTCTTGCAGAAGGAAAAGACCACAATTTACATGCTTTAAGAGGTTATGAGGTGGGACTCCTGTAGCCACTCAGGCAAGTCCAGGCATTCCTGGTGGGTTTGGCAAGGACAGCAGGAGTGGGTTTGTCTGCCTACAAGCCAGGTATTAACCATGCCTGCAAGAGTTCACATCTGAAGAGCTTTACAAATCAAAGACCAAGCTGCAACACAGAATTTCTGTTCTCAGGGAAGTATTGTGCGTATTTCTTGGCTGACTTAATGATCCAAATGAATAGATACCGAAAACATGCAGCAGGGTATTTGTGCCCAGGTGAATCCCCCCAACCAGAGAGGTGGGTGGGGAATGTTTTATCAGCGCTCAGGAAGGCAATGCCCTGAAATCATTACTTCTTCCAGAATCAGACTCCAAGTGTAGAAGCTGCAAAAATCACCCTGCCACCTAACTCTGTTTTATAACTCTTATCTCCCTTTATGGCTGTCGTGGTCTAATGCCAGCTGGCAACTAAGCACCACAGAGCCACTCTCTCACTCCCCCTGCCATGGGATAGGGGAGAGAATCAGAACAGTAAAAGTGAGAAAACTCGTGGGTTGAGATAAAGGCAGTTTAATAGGGAAAGCAAAAGCCGTGTGTGCAAGCAAAGCAAATTCACTCACCACTTCCCATCGGCAGGCAGGTGTTCAGCCATCTCCAGGAAAGCAGGGCTCCATCACGCGTAACGGGTACTTGGCAAGACAAATGCCATAACTCCAAATGTATCCCCCTTCCTTCTTCTTCCCCCAGCTTTATATGCTGAGCATGATGTCACATGGTATGGGATATCCCTTTGGTCAGCTGTCCCAGCTGTGTCCCAGCTGTGTCCCAAATCCCAGCCCAGGAAGTATCTGTGTTAGTTAGGGGTACACTCAGCACACCCTGGGGATGCAGGAAGGAGTCCATGCAGAGCCAGGGGTGCCCAGGTGCCTGTGGGGTGCTCCCTGGCTCATATGCAAGGGGTGTGGGATGAGAGCGGGGGTTCATAGTTAGCAAGTGCTTCACTTTGGCAAGTGTGAGCCAAGCTTTCTCTGTCAAGCATCTCTAAAGGTCTAAGCGTTCATCTCCTATAACCACAGGCATGTGTACATCATTTTCTTTTAGAGAAGAAAAATGTACATGTAGCAGTTATATAGTGAACTAAAGTTATATAATGAAACAGGATGGGTACTATGGACAACAAAATTTTATAATACGTTAAACACATTGTCATTACTTGCTGTAGTGATTGACAGTTATTTCTGTCTTCACTACGGACTAACTTTAGGGCGACGATATTTTTTATTCACTTTTTTATATCTCTGATGCAATATTTGTACTTTTGCTAACACACAATTTCCATGTCAATAAAAAAGATGAAAATACAAACCAAATGTGTTTGCTTCTTTTTTTTTCCACCCATGTATTTAATGCTATCAGACATATCTAATAAAACTTCACATGCACATAAGACATATACAGTGAGATTCTTCTGTGGTGTGCATCATTAAATTGGTAAGAGGCTCAGGCAACTCATAGCAAATGAGAATTATTCTCCTTTCTTCATTTGTTGGAAGCACAACATCTTGGGAAAGTCAGCCTTAGAAGAAAAAGTTATTGTAGAGCCTAATATAAGATTGAAATGTAGATGTCCGGTTACAGTTGAGATTGGGATTTTTGACCAGTATTTCAGAGATGGCTAAGTCTATTGTCAAACATAGCAAACCATACAACACATAGAAAGAGGGTAACACACTGTCAGTTGGGTTTCTTGGCAATAACTGTTAATTTACAGCAATTTAAAATAGATCATCATGGTTATTTTACTTTCTTATGAATGATTGTAGTTTTAATATTGCACTTGGAATCTTGTATTTCTAACGTGCATACTGTTTTCCAGGAGAGGGCAGTCCACACCCAGGATCAGTTGTTTTCCATTATACTGTTAATCCAAGCAATATAACTGGAAACTCGAACATAAACACCAGGTTTCATGGGTTGGGCACAGCCAAGACCCCAAGAGGTGACTCCATGTTGGACAAATTTGTCTTGGTCCAGACAGACTAAAGGTCCTCCACTGTCCCCCTAAACAGAGAAAGAACAGGATGATTCCTTCACAGATAGCCCCATGAGCAAGAGTGGCCTTCTCACAGGAGACACAGAAACAGAAGTTGTGAGGAGCACTCAAGTTATAAGAAAACACCGGAGCTCTAGCCAGAGAAGAGTTCTCTATGCATGTTGTGAACAGTGCTGTAAAGTCATCTCTTCCCATCATCCAAGTATTACATTTATTTTTGAAGTAAGAGGATTTGGTGAGAAGGAATCTGATTGCCCTTAGTAACTTAAATTGCGCTTCTCTCTCAGTCTCTTCTCTGAGGTCTTTACAGCTTCCTGTTGTTACTAGATAATCCAAGACCAAATGCATGCATGCATTCAAGCTGTGTGTCTTAAGACATGAGCGCATACCCCTCAACAGCCTGCTTGCCCATCACGGTGCCTGTGCATAGGGTATCTGTGCTGTGTTGGCAATAGCATTGACCTGCCAGCTGGGGCAGGTGGTCTTCAGTTTTCACACTTCTTTACAGAGTCATCTCTAGCTTTTCAGGGAGGAAAGTTTCCATCTTGATTCAGTATGTTAAGCTTTTCTGAGCCCTTTCATGTATTTAAAGAAACTGAAGAACTCAGTTTCAAAGCCTAGACTTCTGGAGGAAGCCTTCATATCATACTTCTGAGATGAGCTATTGCCAACCATATTCTTCCTTTTCAGCAAAAGGGAAGTCCAGCGTGCATGTTGCCTCACCCAGTGTGATTTTCACAGGCACTGGCACTGACATTTGGAAATTAGTAGTTCTTTGGCCCTTGGTATGCCTGCATGGCAGACTCCACTGCATTGTTCCTTGACTGCTAACTGAGATGTCTCAGGTTGTTAAATGAGCTAGCTTGGACATTGGAGCTAGTCTAGCCAAGGCAAGCAAAGTGGTCTGGGAAAAAAAGATCATACCATTAGTCATTCTAAGTTGGCTTCCATACACATACACCTGGCTCTGGCAGCTGTGTATTACCATGTGCTTTGTAGCTCAGGCTTATCTGAAAAATTACCTGCCCCACTTCCTAGCATCAGACAAGGGAGCAAGGGAAGACAGAATCTGTGCATTTTTCAGCTCATATGCCACGTGGTATGGCAACATCCCAAGGCTAATTCTGAGCCTCTAAAGCCCAGAAAGCAAAGCACTACTTGATTTGAATGTGCTTACAACCAACTCTGATGCTCACAGACTTCCTTACCTGGCAGCTATCTGTGCCACCATGAATATTCCCAGCACAGAGCTCGTCTCTGTCGACTTTACCATTCAAGAATTCAGGGCGGTTACATATTTTATTCTCGATTACAGGGAAACCAGTTTCCTTTAAGTAGCCATCACCCCCAGTTCCTTTGCAAATAAAACCAAAAACATAACACAATAAATGACAAAGGTAAAATAACATCTTCAGAAAACAAACATTGAGGTATAGATGAGCAGTAAAATAAGCAGAGTGTTTATGCACTATGCATATACTTTCCATGCATAATATGAACTGACACAAAAATCAGTAAGCATTATCAGTATCATGGTACTTATCACCCTCTACCACCCATCAAAATCCACGCTGCACTGATTGACCTTCCTGCTCCCACAGTACATCTGTACGGATCCAGTACCCACTGATATTTGTGGGAGTCATTCCCAAGCCATTTTATTTCTCTGTATCTGAGTTTTCTTCTCTGTGGAAGAAAGGAGGTAGGAAGTAAGCATTTAAAAATGGCATGATGGGCAGAAACAAGGAGGCAGAGAAGGTACTGATGCCCTTCTCAACCAAGACAGGGTGGGAGGTTTTGAAAATGAGAGTTATATTTGTGTGAGATCTTCTGAACCAGGCTGGTTGGGAGAAAAAAAATCATTCAAGAGAATGAGCAAACTCACCTTCATGTGATTAGGAAACAGCCTAAATCTAGAAAAACTTTCCTTCTGACTGTGTAAAAGCCCCAAAAGCACTTTGGGGAAAAGCAGAGTGGACTGAGAGATGAGTTAGCAGCTCCTTAGGTCTGATTCTCCTCTTTTAGTATTGGTTTAGGGGGGTTCAGTTTACATGGCTCTAAGTGATGTAGGAGAATCTAAATCAGAGGGAGACAGTGGAAAGAATGGCAGTACCTGATGAATTTTGATGAAATAGGTATGCATGCAAGCTTACGTGGGGTGTTTTTGGCACAAAGATAATACACTTTGGGTACAAGTATATACCAATCTCCAAACACAGAGCTTTCAGATGTGTTAACGCTGTCTCACCTTTTGTATCCCCCCAGCCTGTCACATAGCACTCCTCTCTTCCTCCTAACACAGCATTTTCTTTTGGCAAACAAACTGGGATTACATGATTATTGATGATTGCTGGGCTGAAAGAAACAAACAAGAGACTCATACGGGAACAACCATTAGGACATTTATCCCTGACACAACCTTCAGGTTTCTAATAAGATTTTATATACAGTCAGCCTTTTTCCTTTGAGATCCTGAACTTCAGGTAAAGGGTTTTTCTGATGTGCAAAACCACTTTTGTTTTAGGCTGTAATCCCTCAGAATGTGATACATAAAAGGAAAAGATCTGAAACAAAGAACAGTTAGAGGCTTTTGATACTAAAATTACTAACATAAATCCAAGAGAACGCTTTGACTTAGGCTAATGCATAGCCAACAAAACCTAATTACAATGCTACTTAGGGGTATGAGTTAGTGGCATTTAACACATAGGTGTTAGCTTGCTCTGTCTGCATCCAGTCTGACTGTTTATAAATCACTTTCAAATTGGACACTTAGCACACAGCAGAACCCAATGCTGACTTGCCTTTGGGTGCAGCTAAGGCTAGGCTCAATTAAGAAGCTGCATTAATTGTGCTGACCCTGCATCTGTTTTGGACCTGCATTGCAGCCATGGAAATCAAAGCACAAGCACCATATGTTCATTGCAGCCATATGGACATATTCTTTTGATTGCACAGTGCCTTGGCAAGAGTTTCAGATGAATGGAAGCAGATGCAAGAAGGGCTGTACTGGGTATTGCATCAAATGTGCATACTGTTTGCCTGCACACTAGACAGACCTGCTGGAAGAAGAAATCTCCCCACCACAGCATGGAAACAGTATGGGGTGACATCATGCTAATATTGCAGCTTTCAATCCTCATTACCTTATCAAGGCAGAAGCATGTAAAAACACAATCTAAAAGCTCCTCTAGGCATTACCTCCTCCTACTCTGCTGCCACTGCCTCATCTCACAGCAGCTGGCACCCAGCGCATTGCCAGGCTGGGTCACTGTCCCTAGTCCTCCTCCCCTCCCAAGGCAGCCCTTTCCCTTTCTGAAGCCCTGCAACTGAATCACCTTGGTTTCCACTGGAGCTTCTGCAGAAAGGGAAGAAAGAGAGGGTCTTAAATGGCTGATTGAACACAATGTCTACAGAAACACACATTTCCACGACACCAACAGCCACTATTTAGTCAACTTTTCCCATCAGAATGAAGGAATGCTTCAGGTGAAAGGGTACCTGCTCAGTTTTAGCAGAGCAATGTCCGCCCTGTGTGGATTCTTGAAATATTTCTCAACATCTCGTCTTTGCACTGATGCCTCTAATGCTCTTTCTTTATGTAATCCAAGGTATACTTTATATGCAGATGGCCGTGAGTACCTATTTGAAATGATTACATATGGTGAGCTGACGAACACACACCCAGGATATAGACCACTTATACGATGTTATGAGACACCTTGTTCTGTCAAAGCCAGAAAAATAAAGCCATCTTTGGCATAAACTTAATTTCTTAATCCCTTATTATGGCACATGAAATCAAGTTGGCAAAAGTTATCACTGTCACTCTTTGTTTATTCAGTCAAAATTCTGCTTTAATGAATGATGAATAGACTTGGCTCAATTTCAACTGTTTGCAAGCTGAGTCAAGAGACAGCTCAGGTTGGTTATTGGGTCCATTTTGTTTCTCCTCTGATTTTCTATCTAGTGTAAGTAAATGCTGGCGCAGGCTATAACAGATACTTACTTTTGTAAGCAGTGAGCAGCAGTAAGAACCCACTGAGGGTCTATCAGAGTTCCCCCACAGAAGTGCTGGCCATCCCTGTAATAGAGCAGAAAGGCATGAAAAGGGCATTGGTTTAAGGTGGGGAAGTTAATTCTACTGCAGTTCAGCAGGTAATCTTTCTAACATGTACGCCTTTACAAACTAAAGACATTATTCCACATTTTCATTAAGAATCAACATTTTACTTTCCTTGAACAATATTTATTACAATGATGGTAGTGTTATGTGGACATTTTTGTAAGGCCTTGTATGAAAACGCCTAGATCTTTGTTCTTAACCAGTATTTCTGTTACTGGAAAACCTTATGTGCAGTGATGTATACCATTTTAGAGATTCTGGCTTTTATCTAGCTCTGATCACAGTCAGAAAGCCCTGCAACTGGCTTTGATTCCTAGTTTTGCTAATAACTTTGCCAGTAGGATCAAATGCTTGCATGGAAGGACCCATGAAGATTTGTACTAGCTGTACTTCAAACTGTTGCTTCTACTCATAGGATACTGATTCTACCATACGATATAGTGACATATTTAAAGTCATCCTGCCTTTAAAGTGTTTAAAGTGTTAAGTGAAAGTGGCTTTGAAATTAGTGGTTGTATTGATTCTATAGGTATTTATCACAAAACAGAGCATTCTTTGTTGTCTAAATGACCTTCTTTAAGATTAGCACACATAATGTATAGCCTTGAGCTATTTTTAAATTAAAATAAAGTTTAGAATGCTGCAACCACATGCTGTAACATCCTATGAGAGGCAAAGTTTCCTTGCATGTAAAGTCTAATGTAATGGGGAATGGCCATACCTTGTCCGGAGACTGATTTGCCAGGGCCAGGAGTGTGGATGTGAAATACACCCAGCAACAATCCTTTGAGCACACAACTTTGGTCTGAACTTGGATTTTCCACACTGATACTGAGGAGGAGCTATAGAATAAGAAAAAAATCACTATAAGGAACTTTGGCGCATTTGCTACCCATTCATTATGCACTCAGAAAACTAGAAGGTGAACCTGTTACATTTGTCACTTCAGCTTTTGATTCTCTGCAGGCAATTATATACCATGCACCACCTATACTTTGTTAGGTTGCCTTCATCTGGAACACTTAAAAATGTCTGGCAAATTTTTTTTGCATACACTTCTAAGTGGTCAGCAAATTACACATGAATAGATATACAGTCAGACAGAAAAAAACAGAAGGGGAAGGAGAAGAAAGCAGAGAGAAAGAAAAAATAAATTCTCCTAACATCTTTAAATGTACTCTTACAGATGCCAACAATGCAAAAGCTGCACTGGCAGCTGTTTTCAAACTAATCTTGGTGGTACAGCATGTGAAATTCAATCACTGACTCTGTGGAACAAAATTTTGTCCACTCTTATCTGAGGATCTTTTGGTACTTCAGATGTCTCTGAGTTATTAAAAAAGGGTAGTTCTTATTTACTCATGGGAAACTGACTCTTATCAACACAGAATTTAGAATTTGTTGTCAGCAAAAGGAACTAACTAATGAAATTAAAGGCAAAAGCCACGTTTTCTCTGTTCTTTAGCTGAACAACTGAACAAAAAAAATATTAATTTTAACAAGAAATTGGGTCTTCAAAATGAATACAATAACCATGTGAAAATGCCATTTTCCCCCTAAGAGTCCCAGCCTAATACTTTCAATGCAGTAGTATTTTTACAGTTACAGGATGTGCATGTTATAGAATATCTTTCTTTTTCTCATTTGCTCCATTTTGGGGTTTTGATCAGAGCATATTTTCTGCTGCTCACAGCTGAGAGGATAGAACAGCAAGAAAGTCACCCTTCTTTTGAGTGGGAACTACCTCTCTTCCTGGCATGGCTTTTGTTGTTGATGGAAATGAAAGGACTTGAAACCAAAATGTTGTAAAACTTTATCATTGCACACTTTGTTGCACCACATCGTTCAGAGTACTAAATGGCTTGATTACTAGTAACAAAGACAAGGGCATTTGGTTAAATATTTAGGGCCAGATGTACTTTCCAGACATCTGATATGGTACAATATCAGAGGAGGGAAAGTCTGTTTTACATCCAGGACAGAACCAGAGCCACATAAGCAGGGGGTGCAAAAATTTTGCTGGGGTAAGAGCATCCTTGTTCAGCCTGGCCACACACAGAGTTATGCCAGGTGATCAGGCAGGAGCAGGGGAAATTTCTGCAGGAACAGCCTTATTTTGAAACACATGGCAAAACCCTGGCGAGTTTCAGTGGGCTCCAGGTACATCTTGTGCTGGGTTTGGGGCTTCCAAGGCATAAGCACTATTCTTAAGACTTCAGACACAGATATTGAACATCACTTCCCCACAGCCTTAATTTCCAGTCTAAAGCTACTGCACTGTCTTAGATCAGTCTTTCAGATTAATCACTGAATGTCCTCCAGTTGTCATAAAAGGTTACAGGAAAGGGAAGTCTTTAAAGGAATAATTACGGCACTTGGGAATGTCACAGTACTCCCAGGCTTTTCTTGGGTCTGTTGTGTAGCACCAAGGTCCATTCACATCTCCATCAGGATTTCTGCAATACTGTAACAAAGAATAAAGACACCAGCTATTAACCAGGGGACAAAAAAGCCTACCAATGTATGTTTCAAAATAAAATCAAATTAAATTTGGGAAATATTTATTTTACTTCCTTACTGATCAGTGATTTCCAATTCCTTTTGTCAAAATCTGTTTCATTTTTCTATTTTCTCTGTGAGTTTAGAAAAAGATAATAAAAATGAGACCTCTTAACTGTCTTCAGCCAGTAAACTTCACTAGTGCAAGCTTGGACCTCTGAGCTCTCAAAAAGTAGATCTTGACCTAGGATGGGGTTTTCTAAACCACTGAACTGTCTACTGCTGTTTCCACTGCACTTAGTAGGGACAGCAGGGTCAGCCCTGAGGTCTTTTCACACCCACACTGGTTGCATGACTCCAGGGAAAGTGGGTATTTTGTAAGCTGCTCTTGCACAACTTGGTGATGCCTATGAGTCCCAGGGGCAGGGGTGCAGTGCTCACCCTGACATGGGGTGCCTGGTTAGCTGAATCACTCTCTAGGTCTTACTGGCCATACTGATCTCTCTTCAACACAGACACCTCACACAACTGCATGCTACCAGATATTTTTCTAGTTCCTTTCCCTGCTCTGAAATATATCCCATGTCTTAGGAAAAAGGAGAAAATATGTGCTTCCCTTCCCCAAGAGTCCTTGCCAACTGCAAGAACCAAAAAGTTATGGCAGACAGCTTTTCAGAGGGAGTTTCCCCAATCTGAGCTGGAATTCAATACAGGGTATGTGATGCCATCAGAGGATTGGCTAAAGCAAGCTCTAAAATGATGTATCTGGAGAAAAAATAGGTCAAGCCTGCAACATCAAACAAGTTCTTTATATCACATACAGAGCTTGTCACAAATCAGGCAAGTATTGTATATGCGATGTTACAAGTCTGGAGAACTAGTGATGAGTACATGTGTTAGGACTAGGGAGATGAAGGTTAGAGATGGAGAATGACTTACAGGACAGGTCAGAAGTGTGTATATCCTTGTATGATGGGCTGCGGCAGAAGTTGGAGGAATGGAGGGGGAATTAGTAGAGGATGGGGGCTGCAGTCCATCAGCTATATATCTCAAGGAACTTGCACTGAACATCGGATCCCTCACCATCTCACCTGTCACTGTTACTACTGAAACCTATGACACCAGGCGCTCTTTCTAGCAGAGGAGGGAGAGATGCTGCCCACAGACCGACTCCAGTTAGTCCTCAGCAGTGAGGAGAAGCAAATGCCCATCTGAAGCCCCTTGGCTGTGCTGCGGAAGCATTCAACAGAGCTTCTGGGCATCTGTGTGTCCCACAGAAGTGCAGACTGCTCATGTCAACAAGAATTAGCATGATCAGGTTTTTGGATTGCATTGAGGAAAATAAATTAATTTACAAAGACCCGGCATGAAATGCTTGCTGAGGGACCATGAAGAAGATGGGCAAAGCTCAATGACAGTAAGTATTAAATGAACAGCTGTTTACATTTTTATCCAGGCCTGCTTCTGGATGAGTCTTGGGAGTGAAATAGTCGTGGCTATGAGGTCTCTGAGAACTCCACTCTTGACAAGTCCTGCCCCTTCCAGTTTTTGCTACTGTGCCACGATAATCTTTACCGTTACCACTAATGCAGTCTGTGAAGAAAGAGGAAAAGGAAATGATTGTTAGCTGTGAGCTATTGGGCCACGTCTGCACTTGGTGGTGGTGAAGCAGAAATAAATTTGAGGAAATACTACTAGGACTTAGATGTCCTACATAATGTGTATACAAGGAAAGAAAGACAATGTAGTGTCAATGATGGCTAACAACCACATTTTAATTTCCTTGCATTTTAAATGTTTTCCTCATTATCATGAAAGTCATAAACCAAAGAAGCTTAGATTCAGTTGACCCCTCGTGACTCCAGAAGCCAGGACCATGAAGACCATGCACTCATAAAGTCTTTTCCTTATGAACACAGATATTTGTCCACTGCCACGTTTTACAGTGGGTAAAAAGCAGTAATACGTGTTCAGCTAAAGTTATTAGCCTTTTAACCAGAAGAACATGTCATAGCAAAAAAATGAAAGCTGTGGCACTCTATCTACTGCATAACAAAGTTGCATCTGAACTGAATTAAAAAAACCAGCTGTCCTCTGGTGGGAAATGGAGCCCTGGAAATGTGAATTCATGGCACAGGAAAAAGACTTTTTTGGAACACTTGCCAGAAAAATGCCATCATCTCTGTATTTGCTGTCATTGCTAGTAGCCCTCCCACAGTAGTGTGGAGACTACTAGCCATCTGTTTCCTCGTGTTTCCAATATTG
>VYZW01055522.1:0-14942 GCA_013401315.1 Balaeniceps rex
CTCCATGAACTTCTCCAACGTGGGCCCTTCCCATGGGCTACAGTTTTTCATGAACTGCTCCAGTGTGGGTCCCTTCCACAGGGTACAGTCCTTCAGGAACAGACTGCTCCCGTGTGGGTCCCCCATGGGGTCACAAGTCCTGCCAGCAAACCTGCTCCAGCATGGGCTTCTCTCTCCACGGGGTCACAGGTCCTGACAGGATCCTGCTCCAGCATGGGCTTCCCACAGGGTCACAGCCTCCTTTGGGTGCATCCACCTGCTCTGGAGTGGGGTCCTCCACAGGCTGCAGGTGGATATCTGCTCCACCGTGGACCTCCATGGGCTGCAGGGGGACAGCCTGCCTCACCATGGTCTTCACCACAGGCTGCAGGGGGACAGCCTGCCTCACCATGGTCTTCACCACAGGCTGCAGGGCAATTGCTGCTCTGGTGCTTGGACCACCTCCTCCCCCTCCTTCTTCACTGACCTTTGTGCCTGCAGAGTTGTTTCTCTCACATATTCTCACTCCTCTCTCCCAGCTGCTGTTGTGCAGCAGTTTTCCCCCCTTCTTAAATATGTTATCCCAGAGGTGCTACCACTGTTGCTGATTGGCTCAGCTTTGGCCAGTGGCGGGGCGATCTTTGGGCCCGCTGGCCTTTGCCGTCGTTGGTATAGATGAAACTNGGCATTGGCTGTATTGGATATAGTGGAAGCTTCCAGCATCTTCTCACAGAAGCCACCCCTGTAGTCCCCCTGCTACCAAAACCTTGCCATGCAAACCCAATACAGTGCCATATACACCAAGTGCCGTATGCACAAAAAGCCATTCCCAGCTCCCAGACTGAACAGAGCAGGCAGAAAGGTTAGAGGAATGGATGCAACGTGGTGCCTCTATTAGGGGTCAGGGACTGAGACACGTTGAAAATAATGTCTTGGTTACCTCATTAACATGCAGTGAGTCCTAGTATTTTAACTAAAAGACCATTAACTAAACCTTTACTGCACATATTGGATAAAATGAGCTCAATGTGTTATTCCTTTGCACGTGTTTTGTCAGTGCAAAGCCACTAATTTTCTTAAAATAACATCAGGTGATAAAGCCAAGACAGAGATTGTGTATCTGTAATACTGCAGGAGTTTATTTTTCCTTGCTATTAAAAGCTGCTGAAAGCCCGGTTTTTAACATATGTGTTATTTAGCTCACATGAACCATAGTGAAAGGAAATGTTATGCATATGTCTTAGCTGCACTAATAGAATGGTTGAAATAAATAGAGAGTAAACCTGCTAGTTCTTAATCACAAAAATAATGTACCTGCCTCTCCCTGCACCGTTGTTGTGAGTCTCTTGGTAAGGAGGGTTACTGAGAGCCCTGCACACTCTTACTTTGTGGAAATGAAAGTAGCCACTGTAAAATTTCCATAGTCCTATTAAAAGCTAACAAAAGCTACAAAAACTTAAGAATTGATTATATTTTTCTATAGAGGTCATAAAGTTTTAAGCACAAGTGTTTAGGAGCTGCTTGAGATAAAACTTTTTTTGGTGAAGAAAAAAAAGAACTTCTGCTGTCAGGGAAAAAAAAAAACAGAAAGAAAAAAATCACCCATTCAGACCTAAATAAAGTGTGTCTTTACATTGTAAAGGTCGCCTTATTTAAAACAAGCTAAAAAGCTGCTTGACATTATGCAGTATGGTCTCAATTTTGTTTATATGTGTCAACATGATGTATAGATCTCTTAAGATGTCAAGCACTCCAAATTGTAATTTCTAAGTTACTTTTGAAATATGAAACATGATTGCTTAGTCGCAGTATGACTGCTCAGTGCTCAGGCAATAAGCAGTTGTTTCTTTGGTATTAGTAACAGAGGAGATTGCGCTGTTGTTGAAGCAAGTTCCCTTGCAAGTCATCTGAGTACCAGGGAAATGCACTGAGTGGCTGCATGCCTGGGGAAGCAGTTGTGTTTTGGGCTACAGCTGCTGGATCCTGTGTGATGTTGAATGTCCTTGGTCATCCCTGGACCTGCAGGAGGTCCCTGCAGGATTGGGCCATTGCATGAAACTCAGTTTTGAGCATTCATTCCCTTTCTTTGATTTAAAATGATTAAGGTTTGTATGAATTCATGTGTTTCGGGGACATGGATGGCCATTCTGCTCTGCACTGGCATCCGGTGCTGGACCTGCCGTTCCTGCATCCTGTGGTATGTGTATTATAGTGACTCAACTGGTGGGCAAGGGGTGAGACCTTAATTTAGATAAGAACCAGAGTGAAAATATGGCAGCATAGATATCCCCCTGGGCAGTGCAGGTCTGTTGGGGCCCATGAGGATTTGTTCAGGTGTTCAGCCTGTGCTGGAGCCCATACTACCTGCATTGCTCAAGCAGTCTAGTTAAAGCTGGCCCTAATTGCTGTGCTTATTAGAATTATTGTGAGCCAGTGCCAAGGTCTGTTCTTTAGCCTGGGGGCCAACTGCAGCCGTTTGACCACATCCTTCCCGCTCCCTCCCAGAGAGAGTGGCTGCATGCACGTAGTCTTGGGGGTGGCTCCTGGTCCCTGTGGACTCCTGCACCCGTGTGGGGATGGGATTGCCTGGGACAGCATGGGCCCCAGCATGCCAGTGACCATTCTCCCAGCGCGATAGTATCAATGGCTGGGCCTGGCAGCATCCCTGGCAGTGTTTATTTTCCTGGGATAGGTGCAGCCAGCGTGTCTCCACACGCTTCAGGCAGACCTCCCAGTGCAATGGAAACAAGTCCTAAGCAGGGGCTCTTCTCTTGCTGAGGTGCAAGAAGGAGAAAAGACACCTTGTTTCTAAAATTGGTCTGAGATGCGGCAAATGGGGCTTAAAAGCAACCTTAACTTTTCTTCTCTTTGGGTAGATATTTGCAGAACTTTATTGTAGATAGCTGCTTGTAGAGTTTAACTGGTATATTTATAGGTAAAGTTTAACATTTATTATTGGGGATGGGGAACACTGTAGGCAAATTGTGTTGAACAGTTCATCTGGGCAGTGTCCTGTGTCCAAATTCCCTCCATAGCTGAAGTTCCTTTATCCTTTAGGAGGCATTTTTCAGGGAAATACTAGCAGATCATACAAAGCTTTTCTGCTAAAGCCTTTCATGCAGTAGTTCTCTAGCAGAAGGCTACTCAAAGGACTAAGGAATCATGAACTCAAATCATATTCTAACTGCATACTTCAAAGAGGAGCCTGATAACAGAGTGTTTAAAACTTGCTAATTAAAAGTAATTGTAAACAGCTGTCACATGCTGCTACTGTTTTAATTGGCATTTATCACAGCTGCATCTATATTATGCTGCCACTGGATTCCTGGTGTATTTAATCTCAGAATGTATTACCTTCTGAGAGATTAGGAGATCATAAAAGCATGAGGGCAACATATTTGTCAGGGTTGAAGGTCATTAATATGTGCTGAAATAGCTAAGAGGAGCGAGCCATGCAGAGAGACAACTGCAGCAAGCAGTGATATTTTGCAAAACCAGTGAGCTTTTCCCTTTGGATTCTCTCTCCCAAGAGTTTTTTCCATGTTTCTGAATTTGTATTCTGCTGTCAGTGTAAGACATAAAGAAGGTCATTCAGAAATATTCATTAGCTTGTTAAACTTAACTTCTGTCAGGCCAAGCTGGTCAAAAAAATATCAAATTTTCCAAGATATGTAGCAGAAGCTTGGTTCTTTTGGCCAAACGCCCCTTTTAGCCTGTTACTAAGGATAGGAAGAAGTATCTCAGCAGTCTGAATGACTGTGATACATTCAGCAGAGTATTCAGCTGTTTGCTTATGGCAGACTTGCAGCTGTAATTGCATTGTCCTTGTAAACCACTGGAATGTCAGATAGTAGCGGTTATCCCTAGCCTGGGTGGTTAGGCAGATGTTTCTGGTAGAGTGAGCAGAGACACATAGTAATTGGGATTGGTTATGAGAACAACTAGGCTATAAATTTGCTCCTTGCTTACATGTGCTTTGTCACGTAGAGACAATTAAGTTATGCTCTTGCTCTCCTTCTTGTGAATATGGAATTATGGCAATGTTTGTTTAAAATCTTTTTACGTAAAACAGTTATAATGTGTGCTGACCATCAGCTTGTAATGCTTAAACATGCTGGTTTACGTTGGGAAAACTTCACTATTACTGGAACCAGAAACATTTCTTTGCTTTCTGTGTTCAGAAAGAGACATTCATGAATATACTTTCACAGAGCAGAAGACTTACGACTTGTTTCAAATTTAGAGGAAATAGCTCACATGAAAAATAGATATAACAATGATTAATAGAGCTGTGAACTTACCCATCTGAAAATCATCTTCAGCAGTGAGGAAAAAAGTTCTGAAAACTTGGGGCTGTAATCTGGGACAAAAATGCAAACTGACATATTTTATTTATATCAGGCTCCTTTTAAAATCAAATCACTCAGTAGGAGCCAGTCACTTTTGCTTTGATTTTTGTGAAGTCTTTACATGGATCATGCATAGACCTTTATCTCCTTTAGCAAGGAAAAGCATGGGGTACTGTACCATGCTCTTGCCTACATCTCTGAGCTCTCCATAGTTAGTGCAATGATGTACAAGGAAGTTCCTCTGAAGATTACGTTTAGCATCTCAATTCAGCAAAGCAGTGAAACATTGACTTTGAACCAGGGATGATTAGTATACTTAGACACATGCAAGCTTCTTGCTGAATTGGTTCCTGGAACTTTAAATGTCTCAGTATGGAGTTATATTTACACTGCTTTTCTGCAGGCGAAGTGAAAAAAAACCAGACAGTATTAATCAGCAAACTTAAATAGAGTGCAGCCATTTAGGAATGTAGAGGTGAATAAACAAGGGAAGGTGTGAAAGAATCCCAAATTCACAGGAGAGAGATGATCAGTTGTTTTTAGGCTGTAAAGAAACACCAAAAATGTTGTAATTTGCAACGCAGCTCCTTTAAAAAAGTTCATATTGCATATCTTGGGACGGTATGATGTTACAAAGCTTCACAGATAACTGTTGGTAAACTTGCTACAAAGGTTTACAGGTATCTACTGTCTTAGGTCCATGAAAGCCAATACAAAATCAATATTGGGAACTCTCTCTGTTGTTCTTACTCTGATATTTCCATTGGCTTCAGTGTGATGATTTCCTGAGAGACTGGTTGCTTCCAGAGTCAGTGTGGTGCTGTCAGATGAGGGATAGTTTCAGCAGGCTTGTGCAAAAGCTATTTCCTGTGGAGAATTATTGTTGCCTTGGGTCAAATCACCTTCCTCATTCCTGCTCCCTCTCTTTTCAGATCCTTTCCCAACATTACTCTTTCCATAAAATATCTCACCTGTACTTTCTGAACCACTGTATCAGCTTTTTGAGAATTTCTGGTTTTGTTGGGGGGATGGAAATGAGAAATAGAAACAAGATGATGTTCTTTATTTTTGAAAGAAGAAATTCACTCTTGTGCAGGAGTTAAGATTATATCATTATTAGCTAAGATCCCAAGGAATTAACTTTTCTGGAAATGGGAAAAGGGGAGTTTCCCCACAGCCTTCCTTCATTATGTTTCCCTTTGCATTTTTCTTCTGGGACACTTAGAAAGGAGCTAGGGAAGAACTGGCAGGTCTCCTCAGGAAGAGTATGTGATATCATGGTGGGAGCTGTTTAAAGGCTGTTGGTTCAAGGAATCAATTATTTCTTCCTTGGCACGTTTGAAGCCAAACTTGCATTTTAGAGGGGGGATGAACCTATACTGCAAGACCCTTCCTTTGTCTGTTGTGCTGGTTTTGACTGGGATAGAGTTAACTTGTTCCATAGTAGCTAGTATGGGGCTATGTTTTGGGTTTGTGCTGAAAACAGTGTTGATAACACAGGGATGTTTTAGTTACTGCTGAGCAGTGCTTACACAGAGTCAAGGGCTTTTCTGCTCCTCATACCACCCCACCAGCGAGTAGGCTGGGGGTGCACAAGAAGTTGGGAGGGCACACAGCCGGGACAGCAGACCCCAACTGACCAAAGGGATATTCCACACCATATGATGTTATGCTCAGCATATAAAGCCAGGGAAAGAAGAAGGAAGGGGGGGATGTTTGGAGTTATGGCATTTGTCTTCCCAAGTAACCGTTACGCGTGATGGAGCCCTGCTTTCCTGGAGATGGCTGAACACCTGCCTGCCGATGGGAAGGAGTGAATGAATTCCTTGGTTTGCTTTGCTTGCATGCGCGGCTTTTGCTTTACCTATTAAACTGTCTTTATCTCAACCCATGAGTTTTCTCACTTTTACTCTTCTGATTCTCTCCCCCATCCCACTGGAGGGGGAGTGAGCGAGTGGCTGTGGTGCTTAGTTGCCAGCTGGGGTTAAAGCACGACATCTGTTCAGAAAAATTCTACTGTCCTTTAGAACAGGGGTCAGATGTCAGAATAGTACAATGCATAGGGAAAAATCCAGGGAGGCTTTAGTCAAGGTAGTTTTTAACATGAAGTCAGTTACCCCAAAACATCAACAGATTCCGTAATTCAGATACATTCCCAAGATAGCAAAATACCTGTTCCTGAAATCAAGGAGTTCTTGCTTTCTGACAACCCAGGACATGAGCCCAGTTCTGGCCCAGGTCTCAATCAAAATTTCAGCGATGTTTGGCTCCTTTGATACTCCTTCATACTTGTCTGACTGTTCGTGTAGCCCCAGGATGGTCACAGCAGCTCTCACCTTTCCATACTGCAACCCTCCCCACTTTGCTCTCTCCAGGTGCTGCAAGCAGCACCTTCCACCTGCTCTTAGTGACCCTTACATTGGTTTTCACTCTGCCCTTTATAGATTCTCCTCTGTGCCTAAAACCTGCTATTTCATCCTCTGTCACCCAGTCTTTAGTCTTTCATGATGCATCTTTAAAGCTCTCATCAGGGCTGCAAAGGGGTTGTGCCTGGGTGCTGCCTGCCCCCCAGCCATGGCAGCCAGTGGGTGTGCAGCCAGGGGCACCTGCAGCTTGGCCCATGGGAGCACAGGTGGTAGGTACTAGTCCTCTCTGCTTATGGCTCTAGCACTTACCTCTCTGCCAGCAATATAAGAGGAAGGAATAATTAAAAAAAAAAAAAAACAAGACCCAAACAACCCAAAAAACAACCACCAAAACAAAACCAAAAAAACCCCACCAAAACAAACAAAACCAAGCCTCAAACTAACAAAACTGTTTGGTACTGAATCCTCTGAACATGTTATTTCATCTCTATTCTCTTTATGGGAATTCCAACAGTCCTTATCACATTCCCCACTATGTATCAAGGTGGCTACAGTTTTTAATGAGGTTTTCTTGGTGGGGGGAGGGAGCAGGGGAATGGAAGTAGAGTAGACAAACACAGACCCTTGACACTGATGCTCTTGAACCATCTTCTGCTCCTTTGACCTTGCCTTATTTTGGGAAAAGCCAACTGAAATAGGTTGAGAGAGAGGTGCTGTGGGTTAGCCCCCCCTCCACCTAACTTTCAGCAAGGCAGCTCAGGTATCCAAGTGAAAAGCTAATTTGCCACAGGCTTTTTCAGTAGTTCATGGAGTGTACAGCCTCTGCAGAGGGCAATTCAGCCCACCTAAGAGCTGCACAGAAGCTCTGTGTCTCTTCGTTGTCATTAGAGGAAACTAGGTGACTAGTCTCATAAAAGAGGCATCTCTGCAAAATGAGCTTGGATGAGAACAAGCTTATAGGATGTGAGTGGAGGAGAGAGAGGACCTGTCTTTCGATGCTTGGATGTGTGTTGTCAGGAGCACTTGGAGGTGTGTTTTTCACACAGAGCACTTACTCTGTGTCCTGGGCCGGCTGATATAAATGCTTGCATTCATATGGAAACACACACACTTGACATGCAGTGCCCTGTGGTCCTGAAAGCCCTTCCCTCCCCTCGCTCCCTCCCTGCAGCCACTGCTGCTGAGATGGCTTGCTCATAGCCCACCCCATGTAATTTCTGAGATAATTCTGGCCCAATTTTTCCCCTCCACTTTCCCTGAGCAGTGCCCTGGGACAAGTGCTCCTCTTGTCTACCCTTGCTGTGTGTATATGCAACACATAGACATTCCTTCCTCCACAATTTCCCAGAGCACCAGAGTCCCCCAGAGGGGACTTTATTGTGCTGCTTCTGGCCTCGATTCTGCCAGCTTTCCTCGGCAGAAAGTTTGCAGGCAGCTTCTCACAGAAGATGTAGCCTAAGGAGAAAGATGGATCTTGACCTGATGGCTTGTTCCCTAGCACCAGGGGAAATGCAGCACAGGTGCACAGGAAAATGCAAGGGCATGGACACTCTACACAGCAGGAAATATTTAAGAATCACCAGGTTTAATGAATTCTTGCTAAGCTGATGATACCTTAGAAGACAAATGCTAATGCTGGCATTATGAGTGTGCAATCTCTCAGGTAAGATTCCCTGGGATGTCAGCACCTGTCTGACAGGCAATGGGAAGAGAAGTGCCTTCAGTTTTCAACAGCTGCAGTCCCAATAACTGGCTGTACAACCATCAAAGCTGAAACAAGCTCTGTGTAATTTCTCTGTCTTCTCTCTGTGTATCTGCTGCAGCTTATGCTGACTAGGAAATGGGAAACACATGGGAGTAGCCCACCCCCTTGGCTTCATCACAGCTATATCAGTTTTCCTGCAAGACTTAAAATTAACTTAGCACAAGCAATTTTAACAAACTTCAATACAATCCATACAAGAGTTTTCTTGTCGCTACCAGCCTGTGAAGAGAGAGAATGACTGTAAAGGTAATGACCTGTCTGAAATGGCTGAATAATTTTTGGAGATGATCTGAAATGTTGGTTAATAGACTAATTTTTACTGTCATCTGTGGTCATTATTGACAATATTAAATCCTATGGTAAAACATGGTAAGCAGCTGTATTCTTGATGTTTTATTTGGGAAGAGACCTAAGCCTATGAGGAGTAACTCTGTAATGAAGCCTCTGAGATGTGGAAAATCAGAGAGTCTGAGGGCTGGTTTTAGACTGACAGCCTGAGGAGCCTGGGACAGCTTTCAGAGGAGCTGGTTGCTATTTCCTGTGTGTTGGGAAGGTGGTTTGTTTGCTGCCCTGCCTGTGGGGATCCCCAGAGGCTTGCAGCCTCTTGGCTGATGGTCCTTGCTCACTTGAGCCCCTTCATCCCCCCCAGGTGGCTCTCAGGGTCTCCTTTGAGGTCACTCCTCAGGATATTGTGTTGTCTTCTTGGCTTCTGCTCTTAGATCTGTACATGCTTCACCCAGGAAAATTTTGTGTTTCAATGCAGTATTAGATGTTATTCATAAGCCTTTGTGTCATCGCTTTGTTTTAAAATTCTTGTTCTTTCTCTGTGCTGTGTAAGGGACTAGAAAATCTAGAAACTTGCCCTTGGTTACATCCCCAGCAATTTCCTGGGGATCTGTGCTCCTTTTTTCCCTGTCCTGTTTGGTGCTGTTTCTTGAGCACCTTTGTTATAGAAGCATAGTTGTGGGAGGAAGATTTAATGTTTGAGTCATTGGTTTTTCCTGGGATGAACTCTGACTTTAACCTTTTTAGAAATATCAGCGCTCTGTCTCCTGGACCTGCATCTCTCCCATTTGAAATACTTAACTGTGTATTTGTCTTGTCTGAATATGTTGTAATAAATTGAGCTGGCCAAAGCTCCTTCCTTACAATATAATAATAAGTTCTTTGATTAGGATAAAAAGGTGTCTTTAAATTATATTCAATATCTGATAATTTTAAAAAGTTAAATAAGCATTGCATCTCCTGGCTTTTGCATTAGGAGATTTAAGTAGTAGTTTGTGTACAAACACATCATGATAAAATATAAATGTCAAAGTAACTAAAATAAAATTCAAAGCAAAACAAAAGGGTTCTCCCAGCTGATGACAAAAAGTGCGTTTAGACTTTTTAATGGGGATTTTCCTGAGAATGACACAAGTTAATGAAAAACTGTTTATTTTGCCAGTGCACCTTTCTCTGACAACAAACTGTTTCTAACCGCTTTTAACTGTGATGCCTCTCATGCTGGTTTCCTGCACACAAAAAATTGACATAACTTGTTTTGCACATGCTTCCAGGGCTCTACCAGCTACTAGTGACTGTTATCCTACTTCTTTGCTTACGTTCAGTTTCGGTATTTCCTTTGTGGTAATTTGCTTTCTACTGACTCTGAAGCCCTTCAGAGTTTGAACCTGAGCTCTTTCTTTCTCTGTATGTTCTGATCACACCTTCCACCCTCCAAAGGGCCATGCAGATAGCAGCCTGCTTGTCTTGCCATTTCATAAACTTATGCAGACTGGGCAGCTGCTACTTCATCCATGAAAGTCCCTGCCCAAAGATGTTGGAGATACTGCTGCCCTTTTACTCTCTAAATCAAAACTGAAAGCTGCTTTCCTACAGTGCTCTCATCTGGCCCTGCTGCATGCTGAGCAGTGGATCATTTGGAAAGCATCTCTTGGCCATGATCCTCAGAGGGGCTGAGAGCCTCCCTTGTCCATGAACTTTGTGTGTGTGGAGGGGGGAATGAAATGGCTTTGCAGGGTAGAGCCCTGTGCACGTCGCAGGCTGAAACACACTGTGCTGGAAGTGGTGGCAGGTTTCCCGCTAATCTGAAGAGGAGCAGGACTAAACTGTTCTGTTGTGCTCTGCTTAAAAACCAAAGGTCACTTATCGGGATGTTTTAAGAAACATATCTATTAAAGGAAAAAAGTGTTCCATTGCTGGGCACAGGTGACAAGATACAGCAGTCCAGCATCTTGATTAAAATAGCTTTTCTATTTTTAAGGGCAATTCCTTTAAAAGAACGTTTGGCTTCTTTTGCGTGGGTGATAAAATCCTGGAAACTTCTCAGGATAGCAGTTAGATTTTGGTTTCCTTGATTGTAGGACAGTAACTATTGTGCTTATAGGTTTTCAAAGCATCACTACTCTGAAATAAACCTAGTTGACTAAGGACATTCATTTGGACAAGACATATTTTTGAGCACTTAAGTTTTACTGATCTTTAGCTCTCAATTGGGTCCAAACTACTAGAAATTCAACAGTTATGTTTCCAGTGACAATATGAATTGCTGAATGTTCTATATTTAAGTGCCAGAATGACACACACATGCACGCGCATGTGCCTCCCCACCCCAAAAATACACAGGAGTGCAGATAGGAGCCTGGCTAATGCAGTGGGAGATGCAGGATGGATTTTTAAGAGGAGAGGTATAGGGCTGGTCCCGATCCAGTAATTTTGCTTATTCATCCTGCAACAAGATCAAAACAGTTTTAGTAACGCTGTCAGCATGCTGCTGCTGTTGACAGCAGGAATAAACACCACCAGAAGGGCATGAGAGAGGCTGTCATGCCCCACTGCCGTGGGAGGCAGGATCACCTCTGTTTCCCTGTGCAGGATGTGCACAGGTGATCTCGTCATGGGCCAGGCTTCTCTTATGCTAGGCACTTTATGAAGAGAGAGGAAAAAGATGAACTAGGCAATCTAGCTGCTGTTAGGATGTTGTCTACCTGTATGTATTTAGCATAAAAATATTTTGTGTGTGTTTTTAAGAGAGAACCCATTAACTTTTGGAAGTAACATGTCAGACCTGGAAAGCGTCCTAGGGAAGTTGGAGTTCTTGATATTGGCTGTGGTGGTTAGCCATTGGTTCACATCAAGTTTTTCTGCCAGAAAAAAATCTGTTTTAAAAATGCATTACTAAAACTCTTTTATGAGCAAAAATCTTAACTTCTGGTGGGTTTGAAATATTACACCACCTGCAATCATAATATTGTAATCAATCACTTTACATTGTGGTGAAAATGAGCAAAAGGGAAGGAGAAATGAAAAGTAAAAAGAAGCTCTGTTTAGATATGAGCAGTGTTCACATCTGCACTTTGATCAACTCCATATACTTGAAAGAACCCTTCTGCAGACAACCAATGACATGTATTAATGACACTAGATGCTGAAAAGAGCTGTTTTCTGCATGCAGAGAACAATTATTTTGTATAAATGACTAACTTTTTCTAAGCTTACCAAAGGTCCAGTCATCATTCAGTATATGCAGCTGTTGAATTATTGGGACCAAACTTTTAGCCTGACTTGATTAGGTGTGACATTTCTGGCATACAGAAATTTGGAGTTAGTTTTGCAGTGAGTAATTTGTACCTTTATTTGCAACTATCTTGGAATAAATCCTTATTTGTAGCCAAAGCTTGGGGTGCTTAGACACCATGCTGCTTGTGCGCACAGTGACTTGTGTGCTTGGTTTGCTCCCCATGACAGAGGGAGTTGGTGCCTGAAAATTTGTCTCTTAATTAAATGCGGGTGTAATTTGAATTCTGAATTTTGTCTTTTCAAACTATTCCGGGGGTGGGGGGGAGAGAGTTTTTGGGTTTTTTTTTCACTTTCATAAGTCAAAAGCACCAAAAAATATGAACGCACTAACTGCTGAGTTTTGGAACATGGCCCAAATGCTGTGGATGGACACAGGTAGAGAGAAAAGGGATAAGAGGATGTGCAGGTGGAGAGAACCACACCATGGCTGCAAATTACGATGTTTGTTCTGCTTCAGTCCCCTTGGGGTGGGGAAAGGCAGGCTGGGAGTGGCTTGGCTGGAAGGGGAGAAGAGAGACTGCTGAGAGGGGGTGTGTGGTGTGGAGGTGGTGAAGGGACATGGGGGCAGTGCAGCTGGAACAGGTGCAGGGTGGGACTGGAGCACGGGGCCAAGCTGTGAAGGGCAGAGGATGTCTAGCCTAGTTACAGAAATGTTACTGGGGCTTATAGATCCTTTCTACTATAGTTTCTGATATTTGTGGGTGTGTTTGCTCCTGAGGCAATGTATTTGGAGGAAAAGATTAAACTACACTTGAATGTTTCCTACTGGATCCCTGAGAGATGTGTTTCCCATTGCTGTGGGAAGAGGGGGGGTGATGCTCTGATCAGCCACTCAAACTTTTCTTTCTTTCTTCCTTCTCTGATGTGTCCAACCTCAGTGCTGCTGAGAGCCTGGCTAGAGCAGAAAACAGCCCAGGACAGTTCCTAAATAGAGAGAAGTGTTGGGGCAGACCAGTGATGGGCAGAGGGGAGTGCTCTGGTGAGCAGACAGTGTGGTTTTCACTACCCTGGAGGCTGTGAAATGAAGCTCTGCGAGGTGAGTGATCTTGGCCAAGGTTGCAACATCTCCGTACCAGAGGATATTCATCTAAACTCTGATTTGCCTTTGTGTAAACTATTCCCCTCTGGAGCAGCCTGTACTGCTGCAGCTACATGTTTGCTTTCACAGACCCCAGGCTGTCAAGCAACCTCACACAAGCATGTGTTGAGCTCACGTGATTGAGCTACATGTGTTTACTTTGTTATAGGTCAACCACTTGAACCTACCCTCAAGATGAACTTAATGTTTGTGGAGGAAAGGCAGCAGCTATGTAATACTGGAACAGGCAGAAAACAGAATCGTAGCTTTGAACAATGGGAAAAATACTGGCTGCCTTAACTAGGTATATTATTGCATCTGAGTATATACACCTATAGAAAAAGTTATCACACTCTCCTGCAGTGTTTGATCAGAATATGGAAATCTGGTAGGTGAGTGCCAATTTCCCATAAAAATGGAAACAAGATCTTTACAAAGAAGCGCAAATCTGGTAAGTACTATGGGAAGGGAGTAAAACACAGCCTTTTGTAATAAATAAGTGTTATTTTTGGCCCATTGAGTATGGCTAAGCTTTGCACATGCTTAACTGCTTTACCTGCAGTGGCTGAGTGTGATCACAAGCCAGGGACAGAAGAGTGAGTTATGTGGTGGCAAACCTTCCTTGACAATAAGCCTGACTGAAAATGCAAATAAAACTTGCAATGGATCTAAACTGCAATTACACGGAATTTAAGACTTTTATGCCATGAGAACAGTAGCAAGGGCTTTGGTATGAATTACTAAGTTGTACAGAAAAAACTTAATATAAACTCTTGTCTCTAGCACAAATCCATTTGTTCTAAAATGTTGCCATTTTAACTTAGGGAGAAAGGCTTAGTTAAACAGGCAATTTCTGTTCTTTTTTGTCTCCTGAGATTTTAAATGGAAGAGCCAAAATGACACACTACACTGACTAGCTTTATCATAACTAAAAATCACAAAACTTACTACTGCAAACAGATGTTCACTATCTTTCTATGAAAAACAACACAAAGATAAACACTGCTCTGTGATAGATTTTCCTATTTGCATCCTAGATTTACAAGTAAGAAAGTGAGGATTTGAGAAACAAACATTAAAGACTGAAGAGAGTTCATTCAAGCAGCCCTAAGAAACCAGTATAGGTGAAAAATTCCCCTCTTCCTAGGCCTCAGGCTGTTGGGGGGGGGAATTCAGTGTAAGAGGTTAGGAACAGACTTCTTGGTATTCTCTGTACAAGCTGCTTTATGGACTTTCCACCTTTTGCTAGTCCATAAAACTTTAAAATAATTTCCTAGGTGACCCTCACATAATATCCTCCCATCTCTGTACATTCCTAATTCCTTTTATTGAGTGCCTGAAGCAGTGTGGTGACCCTCCAGAGCTGTGGTGAGGGTGGAGAGCGTGGTTGGGGATATGGGGCATTCCCTGTGCAGCTCCTGCTGGGTTTTGCAGTGGGCAACTCTTCCCTTGATGCATGTGGGAAAACAGCCCCAATACTGGTGGGAGCTCCTGCTCTGAAGCACTGCAGGAATAAGGCTGGCATTGTGCCTTTGCTTGCTGGACAGTGGAGTGCAGTCGATGTGTAACTTTTAGTCAACACAGGCATGCACAGATAATAGACAGTTTCAGCTGCCTCTGTGGAGCTTCTGTTATAATCTGCCAGAAGATTCTTTCTGTGGTTTAAACTTTGGCATATGAGGAACGCTAATACTTTATATATACAAAATGTCAGTTATGTGCCCTCAGGCAGCAAGCTAAAAATGATGTTACCCTGTTGATGGATCTGGGTCTAGATAACTTCAGCTACAGTAAGTTTATTGATTTTTTTTTTTTTTTTTTTT
>VYZW01055523.1:0-14785 GCA_013401315.1 Balaeniceps rex
GCATGACCTAACAAGGTCCCTGTACTCTTTGTGAGTTGCTTTTTTACCTTTACCCCTTCTTCCAAAGGTGGTAAATTCTTCTTTTTTTTTCTGAGTCTCAGCAAGAGCTCCCTGTTCAGCCAGGCTGGTCGTCTTCCCCGCCGGCTCATCTTTTGGCACATGGGGACAGCCTGCTCCTGCACCTTTAAGACTTATGCCACTTTATGCCTCTTAACTTCCAGTGAATTATAAAATCCAAGACTACAGTGACATGTTACAAAGAATGGGCATTTTATGCATAAGGTCACATAACAATAATGCTTATCAAATGAAAAGTAAGTTCCCAGGAATACATGGTCACAGAGGAGGGCCTACAGGCCTAAGAAAATGCCTTATGGTGGGAGTTCATTAAGCAAAGGTGCATATTCCCTGATGGCTGCCCAGTACCATGCCTTTTGCTGTGGCAGTCCACCTGCCATGTGTATATGGCCAATGCTCTACCAACCAGGCCAGCTGGCCAGCCAGTTGAACGTGGGAGGACTGATCAGGAAGGAGACCACTAGAAGTTCACGATACACCAGCATGCAAACAGGAAAAGCAAGAAAGGGGCCAGATGAACAAGACCCGTATGATATTACTGTTGCAAACCCGTAAAAAGGAAATCTACCATAGAAATAGTATAACAGCTCTCTCAAACAGATTTATGATGGCTTAAATCTACATGTAGGAGGTGACATCTTTTGATTGTTCAAGAGATATTTTAAGTAACTTTAAACTTAGATTTTTAGGGGTGTTTTGCAGGTGGACAGTAGAGAGAGCCTTTGAAACACTGGCTAGTTTCTTTCCCGTGCATTACTGGCACTATTCTTCTAGTAGAACTTCCTAATGAAAAAAACCCCCATATGGTTGCATTGACTCTGTTTACTTTTTCATTCCCTATGTTCTTCTGCAATAACTTTTGAAATCAGCTACTGAGTTCAACCAAGTCTATCAAAAGTGCTGGGGCTCTGAAAATATAAAGTCTGTGGTTATAAAGAGGGATCTAAATGAATGCCCCTGGTATCTGGTATTGGCTGGTATCCAACAAAGCCAAATCAGCCTCCTCCCATCTTCCCCCTCCCTTGCCCTGCAGCACAGCACAGTTAGTGGACACGAAAAGGAACTTCAGGTGTTGAAGAGTGGGAAAGGTCAGGGAACACAACAGAGATTGAGATGGTGTATATAGGATAGAAGTTTGCAGAAATAAAGACCTTAGTTAGCTGTTCCCAGAACACCTATTTGGTTTTCTTCTTTCAAGTACTTGGAGACTGCCAGGTGCAGCATGAACCAGCAAGAAAGGTAACTAGTCTCACTCTGTAAACAAGAAAAAGGTGTCTAACCAGCTGGTGTGCTTATGGCTGGGTCTGCTCATGTCATCATGTTTTCTTTTCTAAAAACAACCAGCTCTGTTTTAACATTCAAAGCCTGAATGATTTTAAAACCAAAGTGCTCTTTTGAAATAAGATACTGATTTTCAAAGTGATAGGCGAGAATCAAAATAAGCTGTATCCTTTCTCGGACACTGCTACTGAACCCATATAATTCTTCAGGTAATTGAAGCACTGATAAACATTGCAAGAAAGCACAGACTGCCCTAAAGGAAAAATGGTGGCAAGTGGAAACAGTCTGAAGATGATGCTGTTGCTCAGCAATGGCTTGCGACCCCCGTTGGACCAGCTCTGGTGTACAGGACCAGGAAATACAGTCGCAGTGCTAACCATTTGTACAGCTACAGAAGAGGTATTACTAGGCTGCTTAAAGTGATGATTATCACATGCAAGCTAAGTAGCCTCAGTAAGGTGAAAAGATGAAAAACAAATGTGCGTCCCCATTCATATCAATGTAAGAAATCATAACCCTCCATAAAGAAGGTAGCTTTTTAGTGAACTTCAGTTTTCAATGACTGACTGACATGAAGATACAAAACCACATTGCATAAAATCATGGAAGTCATGTAAAAATGAGTTGTCTTATTACACTATTGCAAACTTCAGTGTTCCTTTCATATTCTAGATATTGAATAGAGCTCATTATGCTCTTGGTGCAGTTTACAAGGAGAGGTGGAAGAAAGATAGAGGCACTTGTATCTTCATCTTCTTCATTTCCAAAATAGTTTTTAGCAACTAAGATGCATATTACACTGCAACAGTACTGTAGTTTTCCTCATCGATGACTACAATCCCTTTTCTAAACTTCTTACTCCTGTACATAGTACTGTGTCATCCTTTCAAATATTTCATCTTACAATGAATTTTAAAATAAGGGCTACATTTGAAAAAAAGAGCCCAAGATACACTGGGAGATTACAATATTCTGAAATTAGTTTTATTTAGCTGACTGTTGCTCCCCAACCTTCTTCAGCTTCTCTTGATTCCTTTGATCTTGGCCAAAACTTAGATATCCAAATGACTTATTTGTTAATTTTTAATTTATGAGCTAATTTTCAACTAAAATTAGAACTAGAAAGCAAATCTGGAGCACTTAACAAAATCAGTTATTTATGAATATAACAACTTCAAAAAGTGAGATAATTTGAGAACGAATAATATCAGAGCCTCAAAGTGAGAGTTAATATACTAGAAAGATATTGGTCCGTTTATAAAAGCTTCACTAATGTTACCTACCTATCTAAAATCAGGCTTTATTGTATTTATCTCCAGCCTCAAGCACTGAACCAAAAAGCCTGCTAGTTGAAGTATAGGCTACTTCAAACATACATCTTTACAGTGTTCATTTCACCTGGGCAATTATAGTATTTATTTTGGCTTTTAAAAGTTGTCTTGTAGACTAATTCAATACACATGTATGATAGACAGCTACAAACCAGAACTTTACAGTAGAGGTCATTGTTAGAAGTTATGACTCCTACCATCAGCAACAAGATGGCTTTACTAGATTCCCAAATTAAAACATCAAGAACTCTGTCTTTGGTGTGTCTAGCCTCTCAGCTTTTATACATACTAAGTGTCGTGCCCCCAAAACCAGCCCACTGACTATCGGGTTCCTAATATGGACATGGGCTAAGGCTACAACTTTTAATAATTACAGTAACAGCTGTAATTGTGCCTTCATGAGCAGAACAATCTGAGACGATGGAAAACAGAGTGGGAAGAATTGAAAAGCATAGGCCAAAGATAAATAAATTCATAACAAAGCAAGGCCATCCACATTGCATTCATATCAGAAGATATCCTTCCCTTTCCAGACACACCAAAACTATAGGAAACTAAAGACTAGCAATATCATTACAGAATGAAGATATCAAAGGCAATTAAGAGAAAACAGTCTACTGCTTTCATTATCAGATTCCAAAGCACAACTAAACGAATGAAAAATCTAGAACTGACTGCATGACAAGCTCCTCTTCTTCTCAATAGAAAAGTTCCTTATTTATTTTAAAAATGCTCTGTCCTGGTTTCAGCTGGGAGAGAGTTAATCTTCTTCCTAATAGCTAGCGTAGTGCTGTGTTTTGGATTTAGTATAAGAAGAATGCTGATAACACACTGATGTTTCAGTTGTTGCTAAGTAGTGCTGACACTAGTCAAGGACTTTCTTTTTCAGCTTCCCATGCTCTGCAAGGTACACAAGGAACTGGGAGGGGGCACAACTAAGATAGTTGATCCAAACTGACCAAAGGGCTATTCCATACCATATGACGTCATGCTCAGTATATAAACTGAGGGGAGTTGGCTGGGGGGCAGCGATCGCTGCTCGGGGACTGGCTGGGCATTGGTCGGCGGGTGGCGAGCAATTACATTGTGCATCACTTATTTTATATATCCTGTTATCATTACTATTATTATTATTTTCTCTCCCTCTGCTGTCCTATTAAACTGTCTTTATCTCAACCCACGGGTTTTACTTTTTTTTTCCCTCCGATTCTCTGCCCCATCCCACCAAGGAGGAGGAAGGGTGAGCGAGCGGCTGTGTGGTGCTTAGTTGCCAACTTAGTTGCCAACTGGGGTTAAACCACGACATCCTCTGAAAAAATGACTATGTATACGATCAGTCTGACTTGAAAAGAAAAAAGGCTCTAGAAATGCTACGATAACAAGAAAATAGCCATGTTTAAAACTATTATCTGGCAATTCTTTATACAAAGACTACTTGTGGCTTGAAGGATCACTACTGTAAGTTTCTTCTTTAACTCTAGATGCTAGATCTATTATTTTTATCTGCAAACACGTAAGTGCTTACTGTGACTAAGTAAGTGTCCAGGAATTAATTTCTTTCTCCTACTCCAAAATATAGTCTAAAGCAGTCTACTTTTGTCTCTGCAAGCAACAGTCACAGGGTCTTTACCCTGAAAATACTAAGGGTTATTGACTAAGAGAGAGAAAAAAGAAAAAGTTTACTTCAATCTCAGTTTACACTTTCTGTATCTAAACACTGAGATTAGACTAACAGACACCATGCTTATAAGCCACGCAAGGTCTACACCCTGCAGTTGCTTTGGGAGAGAATTAATGCATCCAACAAATAAATGGTAATTTAAACAGACCAAACAAAACAGTAGTCTAAAGAAAAGTGTGAATTTTTCTCAGCTGTCCTCACGAATGTTAACTTTAAAGCCTCATTATAACCATTTAATGCCACTGTTTTAACTATTTCTTTGATCTTTGCAGCGAAACATTCAGCTAATGCACTGATCCAAAGTTTCTGTTCAGTTGTTCTAATCACGTACAGATACTCTGTCCAGACAATTTGTAAAAAGTTTATTTAATTGTACTATATATGAGGTGCAAGTAAAGCTTTGAATCATACTTGCCCAATTATCAGTTTGTTGTTCAGTTTAATTAAACTCATATAGTTAAGGAAATTTACGTATACACTTTTACTGGTTGAAGCTGTTATATTTTGTTTTACTTGAAAATAACTTACTTGAAGCTGATGTACTTGCATTTTTTTAAGGGATTGCATAAATAATTTAAGAAATCTATAAATAAACTATTTAAAAAACCTATGCTTAGTTGGTCAAATTTAGCCAATTTATTTAACTAATCACTAGGATTTTTTATTTTTTCTTCTGTATTTCCAGTTTCCATCCTCTGCAGTTAATAAATCTGCCTGCATTTTAAGTATTTACAGATTAATGACATTTAAAGCTAACAAAACTTTGTATCTTACTATGATGTAAGTATCTACACACAGAATTATTTTGAAATAACTACTTCTGATCAGCTGTATGTGAAGACAAGACCTAAGCAAGAAGTGGATTTAAACTAAACTGATTTCTAACAAGAGTACTCTGAAAGTGGCCCATAGGCTAAACAGATAAAAAATTTAGACTAGCTTTTTCCTCCTAGAACTGAATCTTTTATTTTTCTTTTAGCAATTCCTATGAAAGAAGTGATTTTTTTGTCACCTTTGTTTTCTTCCAAATCTTAATCTCCCTAATCTTTAGCATTGTGCAGCTGGCTGATTGATGAGGCCAAAGTGAGCAGGGGAGGTAAATGAGAAGGGTTTTTAGGTACGGTAAATAAAAGAGCTAGGAGGAGTGAAGGAGACGGCAAGAAAGATGTAGTATTTAAGTGACAGCATAATGATTGGTTTACCTACATAAATTGCTCTTGATGGTTTCTTAGTAGAAGGGAGAATGCAAAATGAAATGGAACAACAGTAGGGGTATTAAATGAATGAAAAGCAGGCAAACTAGGCTATGCCTGCTGCATGTAACATCTATTGAGGAGAAAGAAAATCTTTGCTGTATTTATATCGAGTATTGTGGTCTTTGAGCTCTTCAGGACATGTTTTAGAATTAATTGAAGAGTAGAAGGAGAAAAATCAAAGTACTAAGTGTGGTGGGGGAGTTGTTTAGAAAGAAGATAAGAAAAAGGGAAGAAACCAGTACATAACTTAGTGCGTAGTTAAATGTTAAGGATATTTCTTGTGTCTATCTTGCTTCACTGAAGACTGCTAGATTCATTATTTAAGGCTTCACCACTTTAAAAAGGAAAAAGCTTCTTTGTCGAGGAGAGCAAGAACAGAACAATGATAAATCTTGCGATAAACATGAACCACTACTACTATTAAAAAGATGCATTAAGGTAAATAACCCGAAAACATAGACATTGAAATGGATTGTGCTAATTGCATAACAGTGCACCTAACATGGATCGTGTATTGATTATGTTTTGTCCACAAGCACAAATCCAACTCAAGAACAGACAGGGGAGGTAGGGGTGGGGTAAATCAGTGACACCTTAGGCACAATAAATATTCTCATCCACATCCTGGAAGCATGCTGAGATGCCAGAAACCTGTAATACAGTTTCAGAAAAACACAGCTTATTCCCATGGGTGATAGCTTTTCTGTAGTAATAAAAACCTTTGTCCAGTTGTCCTTAAAATGTTTTGTGTCACATGTATTTATCTCTTGATACAGACTAAAAGCTTTGTGTATCAGAAGTCAGTATTACTTATGCTGTGAAGTGCTGCTAAGGTAGGAATGTCACGCATACTTTACCATGCCATCTGGGCAAGAAGGAATTGGCTAAAGATTCAATACAAAAAAGTTCTGATGTGAAAGAAAAATCCATCTCTCCCAGGGATCTGGAGAAAGATCTCCAGATACTGTTGCGGCAATTTCTAACCACTCTGCTACTACCTTAATGCACAAGGATCACCGCATGTGCAGCTGTAAGGTGACCTAGTTCGGAAAGTTGAAGTGGCCAGAAAGAAATAATTTTTGAGTGGGGCTAGTTTTTGGCTGGTATGGTAGACAAGAGAACAGGATCACAGCAGCTCTAACTCCAGTTAATTTAAAGCATCATGAAACCATACCTTCAAAGCGGATTTCCAAGGCAGCTGGAAAAACCCTACCAAAAGAATCTAGGCAAAGGAAACTGAAGAAGCTAAGAAGGGTATTAAGTAAAATATAACTAAAAATGTAGACTTCTTCCAAGTTTTGTAACTAACAGTTCAATTCATATGCTGCTGAAACAGAAATTTATTCTGCTTGAATCTTAAGCCTGCCTTATATTGCAATGACTCCAAGTGAGGTTACCAAATGTGAGGCACCTTCATTTCTCAAACACAAAAGAAAGGGTGTGTGCAGGTACATCCTGGGGAACAGCACTTTGGGACATATTTAGAAGACTTAAGGAACGGAGGTTATCTCCTGGGTTGCAAAGCATAGGCTAGTATTTTTAACTGCTGTGTTCAGGAAACAATTCATATTAGTGAGCACACAGGCTAGCGTGTCTGCTATACAGATAGGAAGCGGAAAGACATCTCACACCTCTAACTAAAACATGCAACCGTAAAAAAAGCTAAGGATTATTCCTCATTGGAAAGGAAGTAGGTTTAACCTTATTAATTTAGATATGAAAACTACTGGTGTTGAAGTCCTGGGGAAAAAAAAAAAGACTGTTTACAGCAGACTACCCAATAGTAACAGATTATGGTAAAGTTTAGATATAAATGCCGTTCTGGCAAAAGGGTGTTCATAGCAGGTGCAAGTATGTGTGTATCGCTTAATTAATCTAAACCAGTATTGTACACTCCAGAACCTTCTAGCAACCACAAGACAGCTCTCCAAGGACATCTGACATGCTGGTCTGCATGAAACTGTGAAGAGGATAGAGGTGCTGCGCCTCTGCAAATGGAACCATATGCGACAACAATTTTACAATCTTGATAGTACTGTTGGTAAAATTCTCTAGCACTGACTCTGACTATTAATCTATGCCAATGTTCATTCTGTCATATGTTCACAATTAGTTACTTTTGATAGCTAAAATAAGCTATTACAAATATACTTAATATAAATACAGTCAGACCTTCCTACTGCGCAGACAATCTTGCAGAATATGACCATCCTCTTTATGAAGCAGAGGCCATAAACACTTGGAGGAATGCCAGGAAATTGTACTCATATTTAAAATGTTTGAAGATTTGGGGCCTTAACCTGCAAAGTAAACTGTGTGTGTGCAGTGTGATCTATAACTACATGTAGAAACTGTCATGACAGCAATCTAACCATGCAAAAGACAAAGTAGTAGTTGTCATGTGAAATGGAAAACCTGGACTTTCTCCCTCAATTCTCTTCCTGAAAGAATAGGTAGTTTTTGTTAATTCCTGTACTAATGGCTAAACCAACTTATTAGACTTATGGGAATACTACTCTACTTTCATTTGTTAACAGAAGTTGATTACTATTGTTGATGTTACCATGGATTAAAAATTAACATGTATCAAAATGAAAGTATGCACATGACTCAAAGCAGCAGCCTGGAAAGATATTTTCTAGCAGAATAACACTATTTTCTACACATGACTTCTACCCCTACAGAGGGGTAGGAAGGGGGAGAAACAAAGAAAAGAGAAGGATGACAGTCACTGTATCTCTGTGAATAATTAGGAACTTGAAGAGAGGAAGTTGGATAGCAAAAATAGAAGAATTTGGCTAACATCTGCCCTCTTTATTGATGTTTAGCTTTTTGGATGGCTAATAAGAATTGAGTGCATTCTGTAGCTAAGCAACTGGAATTGCTGGAATTTATTTAGTTTTCTCTTTTTTTTGTTGTTGTTCCCCTACCTCCTTTCTTCCCTGAGCATTTTTTATGTATCTCCAACTAGACAAACTTACAAAGTAAGTAAACAGAAAGGGATGCTAAATTAATGCATTTCCTTTTATTTGTATTTAGGTGTGGTTGGATTATTAAAGGCTTTACTTATTCCGTGGATCATATTGATATTAAAGGCATAAATTATGTCTTTACATATCTATATTGACCTATGGAAGTTTTGCAACCATCTCTAAAACCCACTGAAATCTGTTTTGTTGTTTATCTATGTTACTCAAACCAATCATCTATGTAAGTCACATCATTTGTACACCAAACACTCAGCATGTATCCAAATTCTTATCAACTTGGTCTTATCTCCTGCTTGCTGCAGGTAACTGCTTTTGTCCACAATTTCTGCATAAGGCCTATCCCTTCCAGTTGAACAAGGCAGTGGCTTTCTACTGTTTCTTTCCTTAAAATTAACAAAACCCTAACAGTAATAAAAATCCTTCCATTAGAGTCTGAACTATCCTTGCTAAAGTGTTTTGGTATTAATTACCTTAATTTAAAACAGTTACTTTCATTTTGACACTCTTGAATTTAAACTTCAGTCCATTGATCTTGCAGCATTCTTGTCTATCACAATAAAATATTCTCCCTTAAGCTGATTTAGGCAAACTTAAGTGCTTCAGTAAGAAGCATAGTGTAATAGAGCCTTCTTGTAAACTTTGAAGCTGTTTTCTTGTCTGAGCAACTCCCGGTGCATTTTTTTAACTCTAGGGGGAACTCTGCCCTCAACCACTGAGATTTTGGGGTACTTTCCTATATGGTGCTTGAGAGCTGGGCTAGTGTATATGCCTTGTCTAGCCTCTGCTGCTCCTCAGAAAGCGAGTCGCTCTGCATGGCAGCCAATCCCCAGCAACCCAGCTGAAGGGTGGCGGGTAAATTGGCTGCCCACTCTCCACTGAGGGCTGAGGCAACCAGCTTTGCTCACTCTGGAAGAGCAACCATGAGGTAAGCTATAGGGCCAAGAGGTCTCCAGCTGACTGACTGTGGCTCAGACATTGGCTCCTGGCCAACACAACTCTTCAAGCTTGTATTGATTTGACAGCCACTGTAACCACCTTCCCCTGGTATACCCACGCAGTGAGTCACTTCCTTCAAGCTTTCCTTCGTTGATAAGCAAACTGTGTTTTCATGCTGATCTTGACCTCTTTCACTCTTGCAGGGTGCTAAACAAATAAATGTCCTGAGGTCTGGTGCCAGGTGTCAGTCAGCAATGACCCCACAATCCTCCTTTGGAGTGACAGAGCATAACTGTGTACCAGTGCCTCCGAAGGGGTGAAGGCAGGTAAGTTCCTTCCTCTTTCCAACAGAGTGTTTGGCTGCGACATCATGCTGTTCACAGCACACTCTTTCACTCAACTACCGCTGCTGTCCTTTGCCACTCTGGGAACATTTGGATACACAACTCACATGACGTTTTTCTTGCGTGTTTTATTTTTGGGGTTGGGTGGGGGTGGTGTTGGGTTTTTTTTCCTATAACGAACGTGAGGCACGTTAAACAAACGGCTCACGTTAATCACTTTGAAAAGAGAACGCGTTAGGTTCTGGAATGGAAGACCAGCCCCCATCCAGGGGATTGTCCTCACGGAGATAAGCGTCCCCCCAGCAGCAGCGCGTAAAGCCTTTCTAAATACGCCCCGGTACCACTTGTAACTGCGTAGTTACACTAAGAAATGCGGTCGTGTATGTCGCCGGGCTCTGATTTTACACCGAAAACCCCAAAGCAAACACAAAACCCACGCTGCGCAGAACGGTAACGGGCGTCGCGGACCAGGCTTGCGGCCCCGCCGCTCGGGTCATGGCGCCCCTCCGGACCAGGCCACGCCCTGCGCCTTCACACGGAGATCGAAGCTGCAGCCGCGCCGGCCCCCGCGCCCTTTCCGTGCGGCGGGCAGGGAGGGAGGGCCGGCGCTGCCGCTAGCGCCGCTGGCCCCCGGTGCTGCGAGCAATCCATTCTGCCTCCACCGCCCCGCTCAGAGCGGCCCGGCCGCCGTTGCACGTCGCCGTGGCTCCTCCTCCTCCTGCCGCTCGGTCCCAGGGCGCAAGGCTGACATCACACCCGGGGTTTCCATCCGACCGAGGGAGGGGGAGGCTGAGCGGCAGCGTGATGGCGGCGGTCGGGAGGACTTAAGAAGTGGTGGCGGAGCAGAGCGGCGCAGCGCCCACCCTGGTTCTTCCTGCGTCCCTGCCTGCCCGGTTCGGGGCCCCATTGTTCGAGCCGGCGAGGGTGGCGGGCGAGTCCACCACGCGGAGCTGCGAGAAGCCGGCGGCCAGCGGGAGGAGCGGCGGCCCAGGCCCCGCCGCGGCCGTGGGAGCAGCCCCCCACCCTGGGCTGCGGCACGCACCTCCCCGTGGGGCGTAGCGCAGTCCGGAGCGGCCCTGGGAAGGCCGGACCGGGCCGGGCGCACGCAGGTAGGCAGAGGCCCGCCATGGCTCTTCTCCCTTTCGCCGGCCGGGAGTTGTGAGCCTTCCGAAGATGGGGGGGGTAGGGCGGCGGGCGGTGCTGAGGAGATGGGGCCCGGGGCCCGCTGTCGGCCAGGGGGGGCTGGATGCCCGGCGCGGGCGTGGGTTCTTGGGCCCTCTCGCCGTTTTCCGCGGAGGGAAGGAGCTGCAAGGGCCGAGGCGGGCAGCGGGGTTGAGCCGCTCCCGCTGGCTCCTGCGGGGGGAGCCAGTGTCGAGCCGCCTGGGAGGCAGGAGAGCGGCCGTGGCTCTCCTCTGGCCATGGGGGGCGCCGGGGAAAGCGAGCATGGAGAACAGCGGCGGCCTTGGAGACGCTGCCAGGGAGCCTTGGCTGGGAGCGGCGCCTGTGCAGGCCGCGCTGCTAGCGGAGGGCCGTCCCCGGGGGCGGGAGGCAGCCCTGGCTCGGGCTCCCGCGGGAGCGCCCCGGGGGCGGGCAGAGGGAGAGCGGCCGCGGGAGCGCGGTGCGGGCGGCCAGGGCTTGGGGGAGGATGGCTGCAGAGCACGAAGCGGGCGGCGGGGAGCAAGTTTCGCCGCTGCTCAAGGTGTTTCCCGGGCTCCAGAGGGTGCCGGGCCCGGAGGCGAGGAGGTATTCGTCCGCGCGGGAGGGCAGTCACCGGGGAGCCTGCTGCCGGGCGGCGCAGAGCGCGGCCTCGCTGGGCAGCAGCGGCCGGGCCGCGGGGAGCCCCCCGGCTCGCCTCCGCCGCCGCGAGGTCCCGGACCTCGTTTCGCGGCCCTTCCGGGGTTGCAGGGCTNAGGAGAGCACCTCGGGGCAGGCAACCAGCAAGCGAGCCCCTAATCGCTTTCACAGTACTAAATCTGTGACAGGCACAGCTCTTTATCTGATTATCAGTGAGTTTATACTTGCAGTCCGTTTACCATGAGCCTAAACTTTCTCTAGCTGCATCGGATACTGCAGTGATCTGAGATGCTCGTGTATGTAGAATGATGATCATTCCATCTGTGGGATCTTGCTGGTTTGATTTAGTTGAGACAGTTGTTTTAAACGGGACAGTCTTTATCTTCCTGCGTCTACCCACAACTGGATGTAAGCATTATGTGCATATCTGGAAATGCTTCCATTAAATTGTCTTGTGCATGAAATACATTTTACTAAGCAGATCTTAGCAGAACATTAATATCTATGTTTTTTACCTATGTGTTCAGGTAGGCAGTTTTTCTTTAAAATTTAAATGTGCTGTGTCCTGAAGTTAGTACTATGGCAAAAGTTAAGCCATGAGGTATAGTGCAGACATGCAGTAAGCTGTTCTTCTCACCCTGCAGTGCTAAAGAGAATGTAATTTCCATAACATTTCCTATTTTGCAGCTAGTGGTTCAGCAGAAATTGCCATCTTTACAGCACCATCAATGAAAAGTTGCATAAAGAAGCATAATGGCCTGTATGCTGGGACCCAACTGCAGTCAAGCAAAAAGCTAGACAGGTCTTTCCTTTTGTCCGTTTCTGTATTTCATTTAGTTCTTTCAATTTTTTTAAGTGTAACTAATAAAAAGTCCTGTTCTTCTCAAGAGAAGATTTTTTTTGTAGTTTTCACAGACATTAGGAAAGATCTTAATTTTTTGGGTGTGCAAGAAAATGGTGATAAAGTGATCAACCATGAACAGGTAACACACAAAAAGCTATTTTTCATTTAAAAACATGACATCAAACATGATGCCCCCTTTCAGTGTTAGTGAAAAACCAAGTTAATTTTGGTATCTTTTTAGTTGCAAACGTCCTTCGAAATGGTGTGAACATTCTCCTTTACTATTTTAGGTATTTTGGGAGAAATCTTGAATACCCACAGAGAACACTAGAGCAAACACATCACCTGGAAAACATACGGAGTACCAAGAAGTGGATTCTTGATATCTACCCTATAACCTGAGTGGACTTTTATTTACTGTTTAAACTTCTTAATATTTACAATGAATGGGCACAGTGATGAAGAAAGCATAAGAAACAGTAGTGGAGAGTCAAGGTAAGTACTTGGCTCCTTTCAGTTATTCTTGGCTATGTATTCTCCTATATTTTGTTTATTAAAACTGGTTTGTATTTGAACTTGGTGCTAAAGCTTCCTGGTTAGCAAGCAGACCATTTTTAGGACTGGATGTGCTTTCTTACAGGTGCTTAATGTACTTGTTACATTCACATCGCTTCAGCTAAGAATTGTAATGATCTTGTATACACCTTATGTAGTATTAAAACCGCATCAGCACCCAACAGGATAGTATTACTCTTTTGAGGGGAAAAAAAATGTCTGAACTGTCAAAAGCTGAAACACTGGATTAGAATGTTAAAATAAAGCTATCGTCTATAAAGTGCAAGGCACACATGCATAATATATGTTGTATAAAACCCTAACTAGACTAAGTGTAAAGGTGGAGCAGTGAGCTGTTCATTTTATATTTTGATACAGAGTACTTAATGATTCTTCCCTCTTTGAGAGCTGTCAGAGCAGTATAACTGAAAGTGTTAACTTTGTATTTGTTTTCTGAAGTGAAAGTACAGTTTTCTAGCTGTTTTTTTAAATTTAAAAAAAAAAAATCAGTCCTCTAATGTTGAGTGCTAGCCTTCTAGCATGTGCAGAGTGTTCACATGTTTGGAAGAGCCTGATTAGAACTTCCCTGCGTCCATGGAGGATGACAGCCAGCTTGTAGGGGTGGAATTAAGTTCTCTTTCTAGACCAGTGCTAAGTTCCAGAAGTCCTTCCTGCGCTAGAAAGTTTAGGTTTCTAAAACTGGAAATATGATGAATGTTGAAGGTTTAAGAAGTCAAAGTAAACTTGCAAATAAAAAGTGGTTTTAGACTTCTAAGAGGTGGTTCTGACTGTCTTTTAGTCTACCCATCTGTCTCTCTGCCCCTTTCTGATCACAGCCTGTTGAACTAGTTAGCTGATTCTGTCAGTCAGAGGGTCATGAAGAAAACTGTGTTCTGCGGACTTTATGGTAATGTCAAACTGGGTAGACAGAGATCTAAATTATTGCCTCAAGTGAAGAAATGCAAGAAGAATATAATTGTCAGCTGATCACTAAGCACGTGCTGGCCATTAAACTTGCACATAGCGCAGCGTATGATGGAGTGGGAGGAAATGGAAGAGAAAAGTGTTAGATGACACTAGGTGCTAATCACAGGAAAATCTATGAATAGTAAAACGAAAGAAACTTTAATAACTTTTGTGTATTTTTATGTCAAGTTTCCTGTTATACAAAGGAATGACCTAGAAAGACAGTAAACTTTCAATCTTGTGAATAATTTGTAAGCTCTAATACATAATCATTTCTGAAGATTTCTGCTTCCAATAAAGTTGATACTGTTCCAGTTAGCAAACAAATTTGGAGTTTCTTCTATTAAGGGGCAAAATATTCCTGGTTACTTAGGTTAAAAAAAAGGCTTGTCAGGTTGTTGTGGCTTAACCCCAGCTGGCAACCAAGCAGCACACAGCCGCTTGCTTGCCCTCCCCTGCAGTGGGATGGGGGAGAGAATCAGAAGCAAGAAAACTTGTGGGTTGAGGTAAGAACAGTTTAATAACTGAAATAAAATAAAATATAGTAATAATGATAATGAAATGTAGTGAAAAGGAAAACAACAACAACAAAAAAAAGGGGAACAAAACCCAGGAAAAACAAGTGATGCAACTGCTCACCGCCTGCTGACCTATGCCCAGCCATCAGCTGTCTTGGCTGTGCCACCTCCCAGCTTCTTGTGCACCTGGCAGAGCATGGGAAGCTGAAAA
>VYZW01055525.1:12470-35188 GCA_013401315.1 Balaeniceps rex
GCTGCAGATAGTCTTGTATGTGTTGTAGCCTCTCCATTACTTCTTCCTTCTGCTTGACATACTCTAAATGTTTCAGAATTTCTGACACCTGCCTTGTAAACCCTGCAGATTTCTATAGAATTTGCAGTTATTTTTCTGTACTCTCTGCTGTATGGCAGATACTGTACCTAGGGATTTGATTTTTTTGATCTTCCTAAATGCATGAGGTATCTGTACTATATGGCTTCTCTAATACATTTAGGTTCTTAAATACAGTCTCCACTTTGACAATTTTTAGATTTCCTAGCAAATGTGTAATCATTCAGTGCCATTTTAAAGTTTGTTGATATTTGTACACATCAAGGGATATTATATTAAAATGTACTTTTAAGAAGAAATACAACAGAAAATCAACTTTTATAATTATGAATAGGAAATGTATGTCTTAGGACATCTAGTAAGAGGAAATTTTGAGAAAAATAAGAAAAATCATAAGTAAGGAAGAGAATTGCTTTACATATTGGACATTTATCTTCTTTCATTGCATAGAGACTTTCGGTCCAAGAAACATCTCTTTTTGGCTCACTATACCTAGTTATTATTAGCAGTAAACATTTCACCAGTTGTTCATAGAGTAAAAAACCAAACAAATTCATGGATATCCAACCTAAGGTAAACTTCGAACGAACTCTGCAGTCAACTCCAAGATTAAATTTCATTTGAATATCTATGAATATTTTTTTCTCTTTTATACTTATTAATGATAAAGCACCTTCTTTGGCCATTTTGAAAAACATCAAAATCTGTCTAAAATTACTGTGAAAGGAGGATTTTGTGATGGTGGTATCACAGCTACGAAGATACAGAACAATTTTTAAAATAACAGTAGAGGCTCATGCTTTTCTTTTTTTTTTAATAGACATTGCTTACCTCACAGATTCCTCTGTGAAAATTAGAGGCTGAGTTTATAAAATTACCAGCCCTGCCCATGTCAGATCTTCTCCACATATTTCAGCTGAAAAATTAGAGAGGGGACATTAAGCTTTATAGAAACCCACAATTACGAAGAAACAAATATGTGCAGAACGATTAGAGGTACATCTGAAGAGAAATCTGGGAAAAAAGTGTTGATTACCAGACTGAAAACGTTTGCAGAATTGTAAAACAGTGGGGGATTTGATTCTGCAGAGTCCCCATCACTGGGGAAATGGTTTTGGGACTGTGGCATATTGGGCTGTCTGGAATACACCACCTGTGATCCCCTCTGGGGTAAATGGCTCTTACACAGATGGCTCTGCGCAGGACTGAGTTTTTATGGCATGTAGACACGGATGAAAACAAGGAGGCCAGGGACTGAGCTCCAGCATGGGTCTCCTGATGATCCAAACCCCTCACAAGTGTAGCTTATTCCCTGGGTTTGGTCCGGAGCCCTCTAGTTAACTCCTCCCAAGACAATTTGCTCTTGGGAGCCAGCACTAAGCAGCGCACAGAGGAACATGTGGCACATGGACAGAGTTTGGTCTGGAGATTTTATTAGTATAGACACAGCCCCACTGATATGCATCCTTGTACCCCATTCCCAAGACATGCTGAGCCTCACTGAAGGAGCAGCAAGGAGACAACACTTTGCAGGCATATATGCCACAGGTTAGTGACTGCTCGTATAGGAAAAGTATGGTGGGATTGTAGCAGCACTGGGAAACTACACACTTACAAGGGGTGTTACTGTTGTAACTCCTTATAATAACAAATTCACGTACAGAAATCAGACTTTGTCTCACGGCAAAAATGTCTTTTGAGTCAGATAGCTGGGGTTTTTTTAAACATGAACTGCTAAGCCCAAAGCAGACCTCCAAACACCCTTTACTGTCAGGGAGATGGGAATTCACGGACACATTTGGGAACCCTTGCTACTTTCCACCCCACCCTCCTTTTCCTCTTTAAGGGACCAAGTAAAACCTTTGGACACCACTTCTCTGTTGTGGGTGCCATCTAGGACAAGGCTGCAGGCAAAGGAAGCACATCGTTTTCTGGCTTTCTGATGGGTTTTTAAAGGTTAACAACCTCCACCTATTTTCTTCCTCTGATAGCAAAGGAAAGGGACAGTGAATAGAGGACAGAGATCAGTTTGAGACCACAGCTCACAAGATGTGGTATTACTCCCTCCTATCCTGGGGGACGGTGGGGAAGTGAGGCAGGTAGAAAAAGCTGGTTCAGTGGATGAGAAGGAGGCAGCTGAAGGACTGATTATATATGGGCAGTCAGGTGGTTCTTCCTAGGGCTGCTTCTTGCTCCTTCCTGCCTTCCCTTATCTTTGAGCGGAGCACAATGCCTGTCTAGGTTGAGGGGGCAAGGTGGGGTCCTACATTTTTGTTCAGATCGAAGAGTGGCTCCTCTTCTCTCATAGAGGAAGTCCCATCTTCCATTCTTGGAGAAAAGTAGGAAAAGTGCTGATTCTGGAGAAGAGAAGGGTTGGGACGTTGGAGTTCAGTGAGCACAATACAGAAGTGAGGTGGGGTTATGGGAAAAGAGAAAATTAAAAACAGAGAGAAAGTCCAGGGAGAAGTTTAGGACCACACAGGCAGGACAACTGAGAGGGAACCTATACAGCCAGGAATGCTAAGGAAGAAGGAAAAGTTAGGTGTGTAAGTCATGTGTCACCTAGCTTTGGTAGTGAATTGATGCCCCAACCTTTCTCTCCCTTTTCTCTTTCTCTCTGTTGTGTTGATACACAGAGAAGTGTGTCTTCAGGATTTTTCTAGACTATATGGGTAGACAGAAACAACAGAAATACATTGGCGTCTCCAGAGAACAGTTCATCCAACTATCTTCAATACCTATTTTACGATGGAAATAAAAATGAAGTGGAAATGGAAATAAAATTGCTTTGCATGTAAAGAGTGAAGAAAAATTAACAGGGGACCGTTATTCTTTCTCTGAGTGCATTTGCATTTCCAGAAGGACAGTAGCTTAGCATGATGGTATGTGTCTTAAAATGGGACCTCATGCCTGGCCATCTGTTAGTCTCATCTTGGCTTTCCCTCATTTTCACAGGCTAGTGTTTGTACCCCTCCAGCACATGTTAATTTCTTCATTTTTAATCAAGTATTAAAATATATAGGGAAATGGCTGAGACCCTGGGGAACAACAAGTTCTTAGTGTGGTCTGAATGAACTTCTGAAAGTGATCAGAAAATTCCTTCTCTTTCTCATGCAGTGTTAAGACTTGACCTGTCTCTCTTCTCCTTTCAATATGTGATAACAGCACTAGAAGTTCTACCTTTTAAAAGTTACAGTATTTTTTAAATTTCCTCTGAAAAGTGAAGCTTCATTTTATTGCAGTATCATCTAACTTTTTTCCCCCCAGATGGAAAAAACTCAGACATAGCGTGCCATTTGTACTAAGACACCGAATTCTCCCTGACTAGAGTGGTGCAAAGAGCTTGGTATCTCAAATGACATGACAAATGAAATCTTTCAACATGAGTAAAAAACCATGTCCATAGGGAGGCTGGTCTAAAAATCCGTGCAAGATTTAGATGTTATGTTAATGCACCATCAATCTCCTGTAAGGAGATGAAATGAAGAACTCATTTTGACTATCAAGAGATATCAAAAAATAAATTCCTGATTTAAATTTTCAAATATGTATAGGGATTTTTAACTGTTTCAAGTTGCTCAAGTCTCTATCATAAAAGATCTTGGTGCTAAAAGCACTTCCTGAAAATCAAGGTCCTTTAAAACTGTCTCTGACCGAGTGCTGAGACACTGCGGAGGGCAGAAGTCGCACTTGTCACACTTCTCTGAAGAAACACTTTATTTGGAATGCTGAAGCATGTCAGCAGCTCCTACTAAACACTTGCACCTCTTGTTTTTTTCTCGAGACAGCTTGTGCAATGTGACATATAAGTCAGAAAAAATGCAAAGAAATTTACATATGTATTTAATATATGCAGAATAGACCCCAGGGTACGTATTAGACCAAATTAGGAGCCCAGTTGAGCTGGTTGAAACATTTTCCCTCTGTCGAACCCTGTTTTCAGCACCATTACTCAGACTCCAGGTAGACAAAGGAGGGACCCTCCCTGACCTGCTTATGTGGAAACGTGACACAACCCTAATTAAAGGCTTTCTGTACCTTTTTGGAGGAGGGGAAAGCTTAAATCTGGATCAACCACATCCCTGTTAGAAGCCTCATCTAAAGTAAGATCTTACAGCCATTGCCTCCTGCTGTATCTGTGCAGCTTGTAGGAAGAGGTGAATATTCAGGAGATTAAGGAGCAAGACAGGCTGCAAAAGCTTGCGGCGCTTGGCTGGGCTGTAGGCATGGAGGCTTGAAGTCTTTGCTCTGCTCAGAGTGGAGCAGAGCCTCACAACTCAACTCCATCATGAGATGCCCTCACTCATGCTGCAGGCGCTCTCTGATGGTTTTGTTTATTGTTTGTTTCCTCCCACACAAAAAAACCCAGAGCTCTCAATTTTGTTCTCCACCAGAAGCAAACCACAGAACGTCAAAACCTCTGCGAACTGCAGGCATCATCTTCTGGCCACCGTTCAGGTGCAGGGCTGCCCTTGGCACTTGGCTTGCTCTCCATAATGTATCCGTTGTTTCTGTGTAACACCACCCGCTCTCCTTTCCCTTTACTACCACTTGCACGTCCTCTACACTGAGCCTTCCTGGCAAGATGTCTGAAGAGTGAGTAAACAGAGGAATACATAAGAGTTTTCAGGGAGCTGCCACTTCTTTTCTCTTTCCGATTTGATCCTGCTTTGGTCTTCACTGTCTTATCTTTTTTCTTTTTTAACCTTAATATTTTGTTTTTTACAAATGTTTTTCACAAACAAAGAGAATGACAGCAAAAGCATCCCATTTAAATTGTAAAAAGAAGCAATGTAGGTATGACTACATTAGGAAGAAAGAAAATAGTTCAGAATAATTGAAAGGCAATGACAAGAGTGCTATATAACAATTGGAAAAAAAACAGTTGACATAATAAAGAGACACAGCAATTTTTAAAAGATCTCAGAGAGATTAATTTCTCCATAATCTAAGAAAGCAATCCAGGCAATCTGGAAATCACTAAGACTCTTAAAAGAAGGTCTTATGAGGCTTTCAAAAATAAATGTATCTGCTTTGTGACAGTAAGCAAGAAATTCATAACAATACCATGCTCTAATGCTACTCCTTGTGTTAAGCAACTGCAAGGACAGCTGAAGGCAATGTGGGAGAAGGGGAACCTCTTCTGCATATCAGAAAGTGGCAGAATGTAGGTTGTTTATCCTAGATTTTTTAACCAGACAGCCCCTAGATCTTTTGCTAAGTCTTTAATGCTTTGTTATGAAAGGCAACTATCAGCTGAAAAACTCCAGGCCCATTGCTCACCTTCCTGTAACCAGGATCTGCCATCAGTAAGGATCCAGTATTTAAAAAAATGACGCCTAACATTTAGAACTGAAATTCCCTGGACCCCTCAGAGGACCTTTCTCCTCGCCATTTTCTTGTGCCACTTTAAGCTGCTTTTGCTACAAAAGCTAGACGACATTTCTTCCCTCATACTGCACTAGGTATCTGCACAGTCTTCAGAAACACCTTCTTCACCTAGTGGAGGCTATGCAGTCAGCAAGCTTCACTGGAGTGCACATAGAAGCAGAACAGTGTAGGTGACAAGCACCCTGCCCTGAGAGCACCTACAGCCCATTTGGGGATCGTAGAGGAAGCCTGTAGAGAGCAGATTCACCCAGTGGACCTTATGGCCTTGTGCACACCACCCAGAGCGTCCTGGGCTGCAGTCCGATGAGTCTGAGGATGCGGCTTGGGGCCACTATTCCAAATGTGTCTAGGCTTGTTTCACATTTGACTTAGTAAAATCTCCATGACAGATCTCTCAGGTACAAACAAACACAGATAAGTGTGTTTTTCTATTATGTTCATTTATTTGAAATGCTGTGCATGCCAAAATACCCTCTAAAAGTGTGGATATCTACTACTTTTTTGAGATAAAAACCTTAGCCTAAAAGTTCTCTTGGAATACTATCATGGAAAGAAAGTTTAATAAAACAGAACTATTCACCAAACACCTGAGTACAACGATAAGCTGTTTGTGTCGTTCGTAGTACCATAACCCAGCTCTACATGACAACGCACAAGTCAGCTTGCCAGAAATTTAATCTCTGATGGCAAAGAGGAGACACTGTTTCACCTTTCTCAGGCTGGAAAAGCACCTCTCACCTTTCTCCTCTCTCCCTTCTGAGTACTCTTTGTACTCTTGAAAAAATGATGAGCAACCCCATGCACTGAAAATTCCTGCATGATGCCGAAACGCTAAACAAGAGAGCTTTTTTTTTTTCCTCAGCAAATATAAACACATTCCACTTGAAGGTACAGTTATAAAATAGCAAAGATATGATTAAAGAATTCCATGTGGATTCATTACAAGCTTTCATTTCTGGTAAACTAATAAAGCTTTCCAGCTCATTTAAAAAAAATAATCTCCCAACATTACACAGGAAGAAAAAATTATTACTCTTCGGGTCTCTGATAGGATATTAGCAGAAAGGCAAAATATTATCTATGCCAGATATACAAGCCAATATCGCAGAAAACCTCATAAAGTATATCAAGTCCAGGCAAAAACATAACAAGCAAAAAGCAGAAAATCACTTGAACTGTAGCAAACTGATGGTAGACCCATAAACATAACCACTGTGTTCCCAGCCAAAGCAAAAACCTCAGAAACACATTTTCAGAGATATACAATTAAGACTGGGGAGGGGAGAGAGGGAGAGAAAATTAACAATAAGCCCAAAAGCTTTTTACAGAACTGTAATGAAGAAGGAAAAGAACAAGGTACAATAATAAGCCAGATGAGGTAATAATACACCCAGAAAGAGTTGAGAAGAAGGAAAGGGGACAAAAGTCATTCCTAGTTCAACTCAGTAGCAATTTAAAGAAGCAAGAAACAAATATATGTATGTGTGTATATATATGTTTTAAAAACCTTCAAGAGCACTGCCAAGATTCCTTGTCGTGCTACTTCTGTGCATACAAATATTCTTCCACAAATGCATGTGAGTGGCCACGTGATGCAGGACATTAAGTACAGCAAACAAGTCTTGTTTCCATTCACGGCCTTTGAATTTCTCTAATATTGGGTTTCAGAATGTGGTGGTCTGAGGAAGAATTTGCTCACTCCCAAAGATTTTCCATAATGACTTAGAGAAAGGAAACAATACCATTCATACTGCATGAACGTACATAAGTACTGTATACGCAGGTTTTGTGTATTGGCAGCCCAATATGTAAGCTAATGTTTTATACACTTAGAGATCTTAAAAAAAAACAACACTGGGCCTTTCAATGCATACATTTGAAGTTCCCAGGATGTATTTTGCAAGAGTCCAGTGAGTTGAGTTTGAAATATATGTCTGGTAGGCTGCTTTCAAATCAGATTTTAAATTTCATGTAGATCTTATTTTTCCGCCCCTAGTTGTGCTTGTGGCGTCGGTCTGTCCTGAAGGAACAACTTTTGACTGTGCTTTGAAGAAAACAAAATCAAAAGGTGGAACTGTAGCAGGAGAAGGGAAGCAAGTTGTTCCCACACATTTATTGCCAAATAAGAGAAACGTAAAGAGCTCTCTGGAGAGTTGTAGCTACAGTTGCAGCTACGTCTTGACCTGCTATGCTCCTTTTTGTTTTATAGTCCTCAGAGGCAAATTACATAGGGTTCACCCGGGCGAACACACAATCATCCAGCTGCAGATTCATCCCACCTTGCTCTAGGTCCCTAAGCAAAAGCCTGTGTTAGGAGCAGACCTCTCTGTACAGCCAGTGGAGAGGGAGGAATTTCCAGATGATTTAAATGAAGCTCTGAATCTTGTTCAGCAGGGGTATATGTGTCTCACTTAAAATGTCCCTAGAAGAGCTCCTGGCAATCTGAGGATAAGCTGGTTTCATTTTTTTTTCTTTCTACTCCCAGTTTGTTTGATTTATAAGGTTTTTGAAGGTCACTCTGCTAGATGTTCTAAATTCATATTGGAAAAAATGCTTCTTTTTAAGCTTTCCTTTATGTTATTTTCCTTGCTCCCCTTCTTTTGAGTCTGTTGCTTCCCACAGCAAGTGGGGCATAAGGGAAATAGCTCCATTTAGTGAGATACTGAATAATAAAATGTTAAGCAGTACACTAATTTTGTGGGGGAGCCATTGGGGATAAGGCACTTAGTTGGTGTAATACTGAAAGGCTTGTAAAAAAGGAGTTTGCAGGCTTTGTAATCTTTGAATGCCATGTTCTCAGCCCTCTGAATCTTCCCTCTGTCCTGCACCTTCGCGGCGGATTTTTGCTCTGCTTATTTTTCCCGCAGAGATGGAGAGGCGGTGCCTTCTGGTACGCTCTGCTGCTACTACAACTAATGCTTGTGTTGTTTTAAAATCCCACTTAATCCACCGCCTCCATCCGAGTCGCAGCAAATTTCATCCCGTTCCCCTGAGCGCCTCCTTCCCGCTCCAGAGCACGTGCTAAAGCAAAGCTCATTCGCCACGTTACACAACCCCAAATTACTCTAGGAATTAGGGCATTTCTGATCCTGCTGCTAATACCGGTGTTATACAATCGAGGCTCCCTCCAGATCTGTTTCTTCCTAAGGGCGGGTAATGGAAGTTGCTCGGAGGGATGTGCATTTCACAGGGTCTGGGCTGCTGCCCACCTGCTCCAGCTGCCAGGGCCTGACCCTGAAGTGTGCAGCCAAGATCCAGCCCCTGGAGCAATCTGCTGCACGGGGACCAGGAAGGCAGACTGGGCTACCAGAGATGCCCTGTGGCCAAACCATCATCACCAAAGATTTAGAGACCGAAGGACTACGTGGAAGCACTCTGCCCCGGTGGAAAGTGACGCTAGGCCCAGCTGGCCTCCAGATGACCTTGCTCCCGAGGGGAGAGGTTTTGCTGGACCTCGAAGGACTCTCTAGGTTGACCAAGTGGGAAATACAGATCAGAGAAATCCACCCATGGCACAGACAGGATTTACCAAAAGTGGGGTTAGTGGTAGAGCGAGGGCCAGCAGAGGTCCCTGGAGTCCAAGGCCTCTACCAGTGCTCTGATAATTGTCCGTTTTCTTATCTAACATCCAGCACATAGATGCAAAAGTTTGGAGCAATGCTGATTAACTTTAGACCCGAGAGCCTGGTGGCTTTTCTGCGTATGAATAAGTAATGAAGGTGCTGGCAGCATGGTATTCACAGGCACCCGTCCATGTCCCTGTGAGAGAAACAGAGAAAAGCAGGCTATCACTGTCTCTCAGTGATATCTTATTTATGTATTGGAAAGAAAAATAGAGTTTTGTGTTTGTGGTATTCTTTAAACTGATTTCAGGGTTATGTCTTAATTTACTCTTACCTCAGGAGTTAAGAAACAAACACTCCTTAAAACGCAGATTATAAAACACATACTTATGGCCATCTGGAAAAACATACTGATCGATTAAAGTTCAATCTATCTGCTTTAAGACCAGCTCACAGTAACTGCAATGATTGCAATTCCAGCTATGACCTTTTTCTTCTTAAAACATGCCTCGCTCTTGTCGGACCAATCACTCAACAACTTTCACTTATTTCACGTATTTCAATGCCTGGGACGTATCTGATAGTCTGGAGCACAGTTCCGCAGAGAGAAGAAGATGGTTTTGTGCCTGGTGACTCAGAACTGCTAAAGAATACAAAGGTCCAGGCTCAGTGATGTAAACAGAGATACGCTTGCGTATCCCACGTGCCTTAGAGCAGCTGAGAACGTGATCCAAAATATTGACCACAGTTCAATTACGTACTGATATGTTCTGTCTGACTTTATATAAATGTACTTTTAATAATTTAATAATTAGGTAATTAGCCCTGAGGATATTTTGCAAAAAACAGCCTACCGACATGCAAAACAAAATGTAAATTTTGTAAGTGTTCCAGCTGCCTCTGACAAAATACCAGTAAATTGTTTCAGTGCAGGAAGGCCCCTGAAATTGTACGTTTTTAGAATGTTAATAGAAAATGCATTTTGAAATCCAAAATTAATTGTGGAAATCTTTTATGGCTACATAATCAATAACAAGAAATCTATTCTGCCTTTATCGCTAAGGGAAACTAGGCAATGTTTTTTTACACGTATACTGTGTGATGAGGTACATATGCCTTGTTTAGAAAACTTTCAAAGACCTCACCAGCTTTGCCTGGAGCTAGCATGGGTCAGTGTTTCCCACATCTCACCATTATCTTCTCAACCATGCGTGAAATACTTTTGATTAAATCATGTATCTTTAAATTTTCTAATAGCTCAGGGATAGTTTGAAAAACAGAGCATGAGCCAAAAGCTCATTGAATATTATTGAATGTGCATTCCCCAATTATTCTACCAGCATAGTCAGTTCCAAACCACTAGCAAATTTGCCATAATAAAATATTCTATCATCGACTTTCCTTTATATATTGGTCTTGCCTCTACCATACCACTCTGAGCTCCTCCCAGCTGGATTCTTCTGCTGCTGGCAGGAGGCAAATATTTGTCTGCTGCCTTCTCAGTATTTGATTCATGTAGTGCTTACCCTTTTTATTCAGTCTGTTAACTACTGGTATACCAAGTCAAAGTAACTGCAGGGCTCTATTCATATAATATAGACATTGATTAAAAAGCAACTCACTTATCACATGGACCAGGTGTGCATAAGAAAACCTGATAACGGATGGTAACTACAACTACCACTCATTAAAATCCTGATATTGAAATGAACCATGTCATGTCCAGAAGGAAATCCAGAGCTCAGGCAGATGAATCACCCCCAAAAGTTCTCACCTTTTTATTTTAAATGAGGTGAACTATTTCTTCTAGTCTTCTTTCTTGCTACAGTTTTAAAAAAAAAATTCTTTCAAAAATCACGAGGCAGAGGGATTAAAGTTATGACAGTATAATGCATGAGAAGAGAAAATATATTTTGAATTGTTGCATAGAAAAACTCTCATAGCGGCAGCTTATCAATATCTGTGTTTAATAAATGATTGGGGAAATTGCTTTTTAAATATAAATGAGTATGTAGGAAATGAGTAGAGAAAAATAAATTAAAAGAGATAGAAGAAGACTTTGGCCTGTCCTTACCTTTTCTGCTTAACTTGTTTGGTTTATTTCTTGTCCTGTGATTTGCTTGTAAGTTCTCTTTTAGATCACAATCTTGCATAGGGACCCAATTTGGTATAAAACTCCTATCAATATGTTTATAAGGGTTTGTAACTGGGCCAGGGATCTGCCCATGGAAGCTTTTCAGTCCCTGCTGAGTCTCACTGATTTCACTGAGATTTAATGACCAACAGCAGCCCCTGTTAGCAGACATTAACAAAAAAACTGAGGCTGTACTCGAGCATCTTGGGTTGGAGCAGCAGCCCAGTTCCCCAAGTGTCCCATGTGTTGGTCCAATTGCACAGCAGTTTTGGAGGAAGATAAACTAGATTCCTTCCTGTCGTGGTTTAGCCCCAGTCGGCAACCAAGCACCACGCAGCCGCTCGCTCACCCTCCCCCTCCCCGGTGGGATGGGGGAGAGAATCGGAAGGGCAAGAGTAAGAAAACCCACGGGTTGAGATAAGAACAGTTTAATAATTGAAATAAAAATAATAATAATAATAATAATAGTAATAATAATAATAACAATAGTAATTGTAATGAAAAGGAGAACGAGAGAGACAAACAAAACCCAGGGAAAAGAAAACAAGTGATGCAACCGCTCACCACCCGCTGACCGACACGCAGCCAGTCCCCGAGCGGCGATTGCTCCCCCCGGCCAACTCCCCGCAGTTTATATACTGAGCATGACGTCATATGGTATGGAATAGCCCCTTGGTCAGTTTGGATCAACTATCCTGGCTGTTCCCCCTCCCAGTTCCCTGTGCACCTGGCAGAGCATGGGAAGCTGAAAAAGAAAGTCCTTGACTGGTGTAAGCTCTACTTAGCAACAACCAAAACATCAGTGTGTTATCAGCATTCTTCTTACACTAAATCCAAAATACAGCACTATGCTAGCTACTAGGAAGAAAATTAACTCTCTCCCAGCTGAAACCAGGACACTTCCAAAGAAAACTAAACCAGAAGCTCTGCTCCAGCTGCACACCAAAGCACACTGATCCTAAGTGGGGACATAAATGTTAAAACCAACAACTGGCCCTTCACACAGTTTTGAACCACAGGATTTGTGGGGAAGTTTGGTCCAGAGGACCAGCCTTAAGCTAGTCTCAAACTCAAGTGCGCATGGTTGTAAGGCTGTTGCTGTGAAGCAGTGATCTGCTCCTGTTACAATGAATTACTTGCTAGTGTAAACCTAGTCTCAGTTAGATATCTCCTCTGCTTTTTGACAGGAATTAACATAATTAATTTTAGCCATCTAAAAGTCACGCACCTCATCCAAGCATTCTTGCTGTAGTCACCAGGTCAGGGTTTTCAATTCTTTCCATTTGAAGACTGATAAGGGACATGGGATATCACATATTTAAGGTATGGGAAGATGACCCTTGAGAGCTGCTTCTCTTCCTCCATGGGCTATCAAGGTAGGTAAATGACCTACTTTATACTACCTGCCTACCTTTTAGGCAGTTAAATTAATGATCTATCACAGTTTGAGGTGTGAGATGGGGGTTCATGACAAAACTGTAATAAAAAAATACTGATAAGAACATCAATAGTCAGATGCAAATTCATGTTGGGGACATTTAAACTCAAGTTCATACTTAAGGAAATACACTTTAAAAAGCAAAACCACCTATCCTGCCACCCATGTAGCTGCCTGTGTTTAAAACTCAAAGAATGCTGTTAATTTGTTTTGTGCCTTTGATTTCTCTATGGAAATAACCACCTTTATGTGTGCTTATCTACTAGTCGATTTCATGTTCTGACAGCGAACAGCTTCTGAGCATATTTGGATAGAAATTTATAGTTACATTGGAAGAAAACACACAGGGACAATAACACTTCCCAAAATATGCAATAACACTTTCATGCAAAACACTTCAAAGAAATGTACATGAAAAAGAAAGAAAGAAAGAAAGAAAATTACCCTGAAGAAGTCAGCTGAGGGCTTTCCAACTGTGAGACTGTGCAAATTAAGATTTTTTTTTTTTTCAGTCTGCTTTTAAATGGCTCTGAAGACCTGGTAATCTTTCTTGCTGTCAGAAATCCAGAGTTGGGGCATGCTCCAAATAAAGACCCNAAAGAAAGAAAGAAAATACCCTGAAAGAAGTCACTGAGGGCTTTCCAACCGTGGAGATGTGGAAAATTAAATTTTTTTTTTTTTCAGTCTGCTTTTAAATGGCTCTGAAGACCTGGTAATCTTTCTTGCTGTCAGAAATCCAGAGTTGGGGCATGCTCCAAATAAAGACCCTCCGCAAATGGCTCCCTCTGGTGTGAAGCTGCAAGTCTCAGCCTGTCCTGGGAAGAGTTGCTCTTTAAGTTATGGTTTATATTTTTAACATGATGTATAACAGCCGTAGGAACATCAATCTGAAGATTATCTCAAACGTGACTTTTTAAGAATTGCACCAGCAGCTCCTCATTATCTGGGCTACTGAGGATGAAAGAAGAACTTGGATAATCCAGTGCCTGAGTTATTGAATACATGGTACTAATGCCCAGCCAAATTCAACTGGTGTGGGTTGATCGGGATATACGAGCACCAGCCAAAGCACTAGCACAACCCAAGAGAGCTGCTGGACAACCTCTCTGGTGCCTCTGTATCCATGTTTTCTAGCACCCTGAGGACCAGGAGAGGTTCTTAAACTGGCTACAGAATAACGTGAGTATACAGAGGTAACTCAGGTCATGCAAGGCTAATGAACCTTGCTAGGTCTGAGCTGGTTGTGTAGCATGCGTCACATTTTGTATTTGTTTGGATCCCAAGGACACGAAGCAGGGCCAACTGAGCTGGTTCTACCCCAAATTAGTACATGTTCATCAGGTTATGTTAGTTTGGACTGTAGGACACACTGAAGTGGCTACGATGCTTCTGAATATGAACTGTCCTTAAGAAGCAGCATATTCGTGTTCAGGGATTGCCGATACTGAGCTACTAAAGCAGACTCAACCTCGAATCAGCTTATATGACCCTGTGGTCCTGACCCACATAATCCTCAATCTGGATACAACATGTGCAGATGACTGAGAGCTGCCTGCAATTTGTTACGCTTGTACTTGTATCCTTCAGAGCTTCTCTGCCTTCTTTATTGATTGTGACAGTTTCTTGCTGCAGTGTTTTTTTCCTAAAACTCCAGGAAGAAAGAGGACAATACTACCACCAACAGCAGCAGCAGCACAGTGATGGCATCACCTGTGGTGAACCCTGATACCTCTGCTCAGAGTGCTTGGGCAGACACTTTTGGTAAGAATGGCTCTCTGTCTGTCTGTAATCAACATATGTGCTACAGAGCCGGAGCTCGACTCCAAGTCCCTTGGATGCATGTGCTTGTCACATAAGATATTGGATGAAGAACAAAGTCTTGCTTGGAAAGGAACAATAACTCCTAAAAATTCAAGAACAGATTTCTAGCAGCTTCAGCTGAGTCTCTAGACTAGAAGTAGGCTCTGACATAACTGCTTTCACAGCTCCAAGACTCTTGGATGCCTGATTTTGCAGTGACCGGGCTTCAGTGCAGAAGTGGAAAACCAGATACTGGGCTCAGCAAGGATGCTGTCTGCAAGCTTAGGGAACTTACTTGATAAGCCTAAATCATCTTTAATGCTTAAAACTGAAATCTCCCCCTCCTTGTAAAGAGGAGGAAGAAGTCTTGGAAAGAGGTGAAACTACCTGACTTTTATACAAAACAGCAAGAATGACCCTTACTAATGACACTGACTGTGGTTTTTACCCTAAGTGAGTCTGGAGACTTTTCCAGGGAATACCAATGGCATTCAGCTGTCTGTTTACCTACAGGTAGAAGTAATTCACCAGGAACAGATGCTCCTGACCACATGTGGGTGGCTAAACCTAAATGCCTGGGGACCTTTCAGGTTAATTAGGGAGGAATCTAGCAAACTTAAGCACGTACAGTATTAGGCAGTTGTGGAAAGCAGGCAAGCTGAACTTTCATCTCGGATCAAACCAGCGTTTGGGCAATAACGACCTAACCTAAATAGAGTTTAGGATGCTTTTATCCTATCCCTAGCTGTAACTAGATTCTGACTATTGGGCTGCAGATTATGGAAAAGAACCAGTCCTCAGCAAGCAGTTTGGATTTATTTTGGGCAACAATCAATCACATTCAGCTCGTTGGAGGGAGCAAAGACATGGGTGTGGCATAGAGAGGAACTCCTTCACAGGCACAAGGGAGGGGAAAGTGCCCCAGGGTTGTCTGTCCAAGGACTTCCTCATGCTCATCACCACACTATATGAATTGTTGGCAGAAGACTCAGAGAGGAGAACAAAGACGAAGTGTAATTAGCCTCAATGCAAAGCCGAAGAAACCAAGGCACAAAATGAGGCACAGCTTGCCCAGGACCACCAGGAGGGCAGCAGCAAAGCCCACATGTCCTGACATCTAGTCCATGTGCCAAACTCTAGCTTACAACTGCTTCAGTGCAGGCATTCATATACTATCATTGCATTTGAAAGTTATGGCAAAGGAGACATTTTGGGAGAAATGAGTACAAGCTCCCTTTTGCCTATGGGAGGTCTGGAGGGGTTTCTCTCCAGGTGGGTGCAGAAAGAATGGCTGTACTCTGCTCTAAGCTGGTGAGAAACTGCCTCCAAGTTCACACATTATAGGAGACATATTAGCACAACACTGGGTCGTAGTTAGTGTAGGCTGTACTGGATGATGCCCAGAGCTATGCTGAGAGGCCTGCAGAGCTTCTGGACTGGCTCACAGTCATATCTGGCCGTCAGCTGAATGATGGTGTTTAACAACCCCTCAAGTAGAAATATTCCAATATGCCAGTTTTCTGCTGTCCTGTTCACTGCTTTCTCTTTAGGCTAGTGAATATTTCTGGAGAACGGCCAAAAATTTGATTACCGGTATAAGCAAGAGAGAAAAAATATAGTGATTCTGGCTAACCCAAAAGTCAAAGAAGTTCTGTGATTCATCCTAATAATTATAATGTGTTTGAAAATATTTTGAAAAGGAATATATTCAACACTTTGGAAATAAATATATTGTATGCGTTTTCATTTTTAAGCTGCCATGGAATGTTAATGGTGACAAAATATTTGTGTTATACAGCCAGTATGTGAATATAAATATTTTCTTAGCGAATTTTCTACAGTTTTATAGTGTTTGGGAATTTGTAAGTGAAATTAAATATATGTTTAGGTCTGGCCTTCAGAAATCATAATAAAAACTGTTTTCTGCAATGGAGAAAATCGGAACAGACTACTTCTAAGAGGTATTGAAGTATTGCTGAAGAAGCACGATTTCTACACTACTTATGCTAAAAAACAGAAGCATGAAAAACGCATCCCAAGACACTTTAGAAACATAGAAGCCCATACTTCAAACCCAGGCCTAACTTCATTCGTGTGGTTAATTCTATTTAGTTAACAGGAGAAAGCATGTAGATAGAATTGATTCCACAGGTAACATCCATCAGGACCAGGTCCTAAGCAGAAATGATATATGCCCAAGAATCTGGTGACCAGGATATGGTTTGGGACTGGGGCCTCAACCTGCTAAATACACCGATCACTGTGGCCAGAGTCAGTCCTTGGGAGACCTGTTCCACCTGCTCACCTGCAAAACAGCCTGAATATCCCATCCAGACATGACCAAGGTCTGAAGCATCCTGGTCTGTATTTCCCCGCAAAATCATCCCTGATTTATATCTATCAGCGAAATATAGCAAGGGCTAACACCTCAAAGCAACAGTACTTACCCAAATGGAGCAAGAACCAAAAAACTATACTCTGTCCAAGTAAAACTGCAGGTGATAATTTATTTCAGTAAAACATAATTAGTGGGATTGGAATTTGGCCAGGAGCCTCAGGTAAACATTCCTTTTAAAAATAGGAATTGGATATTATTCTAATGAGTTTTTAAAATTAGAATCAGATGTATGTACTCTTTCTCGATGCCTAGAATATTTCACATACAGTTAAGTGCAGGATAGATGCTGTGCACACCAATAATATTTGATGCAAAAGAGAGCTCGGGGTGACCTCAAGGCTTTTCAAAAAAGGTAAAATTTCTGTGCTGTTAGTCACGCTCATCATTACTAGGACATGCCCAAAGGAAAGGTACAAACCTGGCACCTCTGCAAGCACAGGTATAATAACCAGAACTGGCAGGACTTGATTGTTTCTTCTCATTGGGTGTGAAAAAAAATGCGGAACAATCAGTGACTTTTATTTTAGACTCTTTGCATTTCAAGTTTGTGCTCTACATGGCTTAGAACTTTTCTGATGGTCAGTTCCCCCTAAGGTCATTTTTTAAAATCAAAGGGTTGCATTTACGGCCCAATATGTGTAACAGTTGCAGAGATTCATGTTACTTTTTAAACAAAAAAATCAGCACCCCTTTTGCAGGTGTTCTTGAAAGATTTGCAAGTCTCAAGCAATTTCACATGTCACTAACATCCCTGCATGATAATATAGCAACCATGGAAAACATCTACTTCCTGGTATTTTGGGGGTTTGCAGTCCCATCTGTTACATTTCACAGTTCATTGCTAAGAATATGAGTTATATGATAAGTTGTGGAAAGTAATTACGGAAATACATAATAAAGTCCTCTGACAGAAGCAAATGTAGTAAGGATGAGGGTCAGGTGGGGGATATGACAGCTTCAGTAAGAGTCTGTCAGAAAGGTCTTCTGGAAAAAGTCTTGTCCATCTGCCAAACATACGAGATAATTGACGTCTTGGATGTTCCCGCCAGCTGTCTCAACAGTTCAGGATTGAACAGGGGCAATTCGCAGACATCAAGAAGCAGAAATGCATGTCGTAACGCAGGAACTGGAAAACATGACAGGTGACATTTGCTAATGACTGGTAATGATACATAAGAGATGTTAAGTATTGTAGCTATAACCCAGCCATTTTGGAAGACTGAAGTTGAAATACAAATTAATTTTAACACTTTTGTCATGGTTTAACCCCAGCAAGCAGCTAAGCACCACACAGCCATTTGCTTACTCCCCCCGGTGGGATGGGGGAGAGAATCAGAAGGGTAAAAGTGAGAAAACTTGTGGGTTGAGATAAAGACAGTTTAATAGGTAAAGCAAAAGCTGTACATGCAAGCAAAGCAAAACAAGGAATTCAATCACCACTTCCCATTGGCAGGCAGGTGTTCAGCCATCTCCAGGAAAGCAGGGCTCCATCATGCATAACTGTTACTTGGGAAGACAAACGCCATCACTCCGAATGTACCCCCCTTCCTTCTTCCCCCAGCTTTATATGCTGAGCGTGACGTCATATGGCATGCAATATCCCTTGGGTCAGTTGGGATCAGCTGTCCCGGCTGTGTCCCCTCCCAACTTCTTGTGCACCCCCAGCCTATTCGCTGGCGGGGTGGTGTGAGAAGCAGAAAAGACCTTGACTCTGTGTAAGCACTGCTCAGCAGTAATGAAAACATCCCTGTAGTATCAACACTGTTTCCAGCACAAATCTAAAACATAGCCCCATACTAGCTCCTATGAGGAAAATTAACCCAACCAAAACCAGTACAACTTTCTAAAAATGACCTGAGATGATCTACCATCACTCCAGAGTATTCCTTGTACGTCCTCACTCAACATCTAATGCTGACATGTTATCTTTTGGACTGCTGATATCCCCACACCTTGGATAACCACTGAGAATACAAAATAAAAATAGAGGGGAAGTAAATTTTTAAGATCTCTGGCTTTCCAATAGATTTGGAACAACTATACCTTATAGAAGTGTCTGAACATCTTACTTTAACTTATTCATAATGCATGAAAAAACAGAATAAGTCATTAAATCATCTTCTTCCATTATACCATCATACCACCCTCTGAGGATGAAATGCTTTCTGTCATATCAGTAATTAAGAAACCTAACAAATGGCATTTCTTAATTTACAGACATAGATCTCTTGAACAATAGTTCAATTGAAAAGTTGAGGAGCAATCTGAAATATCTGCCACATTTTAAACGCAACAGAATTAATAACCCTCTTCCCTACCCACCCAACCATTCTGCCAACACTTCAAAAGGGTAAATGGAGTTGCTTGGATAATTATAGATGTGTCATCCTGATGTCAATACCAGGCAAAATAGTCCAGCAGGTTAATAAATAAATAAAGAAATAAGTTAAAAAAGCCTGATGCGATTGAAGTGAGCTGATATAGTTTATGAAAAATAAAAATTAACAAGCTACCATTACAGAAAGTTGTTCCACACTTGTATGGAACATGCCAGGTTTAACACAAAGCCTGTCCCTGCTTTACTGCCATGCTCAGAGCACCTCACAGCAGAGGGACTTTTCACTTCAGCAGCAGCTGGTGGCTCTCAGAAGGACCGTCTCTGTTGTCCTTTGACCAGTTCCTCTGCTGACGCAGCCTGCAGGAGCTCCGCTGGCTTCAGCAGAGCTGTGCTCTTTCACATCCTAAGCCCAGATTTTAAATAAATAAATAACAACTAACTAAATAAATCCATTACTTCAGAAATTCAGCCAAGGGGAGCTGGCCTTGCTGGCCAGCTTCTTGCCCAATATTACCTAAACTGCAGTAGATATTTTGTGCTAGCCAGGAGAGACCTGTATTAAGCCTCTCGATCCTCACTCTGCATAAATGATCTTGTCAATTTAAGATCTGTTCCACTTGCTAACAACAGTTAAAGTGTATCAGGTTTGGACAATGCAATGGATGCCCAGGAGGAGAGAATTCAGAGTACAGTACGAGTTCAGAGAGCAGATCTTTTGGGGTTTCCAAAATACTCACTCAAGCTCATTCCAATAGTAATTAAGTCCCAGGTGCATCAGATTGGGTGATAATGTTCAACCATAGATTGTGGGCAATGTAAGATGACGTACTAAGTGTTTTCCTTTATCATGATTGCTCATGTGTAACCACTACGCAGAACATTACCTCACAAAACACCGGCGAGCCAAAAATCACTCATAATGACAGTATATGTTTACTAAAGTGACATTCAGAGGACTCCAGCACTAGTACATTGCCGATTTTGCCATCTAAATTACCACATGAATTAATTCACTTATTTCCACCACCACCACCTGTGGACCTCTGTTCCTTATTCAATTTTGCATGGCTGAAGCAGCGTAGCAGAACAGGCCTATATTAGAGTCAGAGTGCAGCTGTGCACTGTAGTTTGTCATAATTTGTTGACTATGAAATGTTCTTAATTGGAAGTAGCTGGCAGACAACATGGCAGATGATTACAGAATGATGGTATTAATTTGTTGGCGATTTTGTTCAAGTTGTTTTTATTAAAGACCCCAGTCTTCACATCCTGTCCCAAATGAAGGGAAAATAAAATGTGCTAGGGATGAATCAAGCAGAGTTATACATGCCACAGGTACAGAATAGGAAAGCCCTACTGGTCTGCATGGAATCATATCTGGTGATCAGCTGACTCCTGAGCATGCAAGCAGGGGACACCAAGCTTGCATCTGCTCCCCCTGAGAACATTGATGTGCAACCCTCCCTCCAGCTGGGACAAACCTGCAATGATTCAGAGGGAGAAAAAAGTACATAAGCATACAAATATATCTGGACATTGAACATAAACAAAGAGTGGGAAATCCTCCCCAGCAACCTACTGAAGATGTGACATATGAGATATACTACAAGTTTCTGTCAAAATGTGGAAGTTACAAGCATGTTGAGCTAAATGGCTAGTTTCGTGTTTTCACCAGGGATCATAAAGGAGAGAGAGAAAAAAACATGGTCCATAGATCTGTTCATTCCAGCACCTCAGGAAGTCACCAGAACAACCCTGAGTCTTTAATCCAGTTTCTGGATTAGAGCACATCCTTAGCAATATTTCTGACCATATTTAAGAGAGTCTAAATCCACTACCATTGCAGTTAAGCTTTTTGAGTGCTTAACTAACCTTATGGCTAGGAAAATGCAACTAATGTCAACACCAAGTTTGTCTAAATTGAACTCCAAGCCATTACCTCTCATCAAGCCTTGGACAAGAAGATTGGAAAGCATCCCATCATATACACTAGCATATGGAATGAATGACCTCTCCTCTTCAGTGAATTTAGAAAGTTGTACCTCTTAACCCTTAGGAAAGGTTTGTCTTCCAACCCTTAGGTCCCATTTTTAGCCACACTGGTATTTCCACATTCTTCTTGAAACAGTGGATATCAGAGCAGGTTTGGTATCACAGTAGCAGCTTTGTCAAAGCTGTGTGGACAGCCATGGCATTTCCCAGTCTTTATGGGATATTCTCCTTTTTATATTCCAGGATCACAGGTGCTATTTTGCCACTGCACTATTCTGAGATCAAATTTTTCAAAGATAATGATTAAGTCTTTCTTGTAGCCACTTTTTCCATGGAGAATGGTCAAGATAAATCTCACCTAACTTTATACCCCTCAACTATGGCCCCTGATTGCATCTAAGTTGGTAGTAGAAGACTAAAAGGCTAAATAATTAAAGACTTATAAAGAGTTGACAAACACTGGTCAGAACACCTCACTCTGTTAAGGGTCTAACACAAGGCAGAGTGTATGCAGGCTGAAGCCCACCCTCCTGTGGAAGGAATTGTTTCTTTGCCTCTGTTTCTAGAGGTATTGTCTCATGCATGTCTGTACTGAAACACATTTTATGGGATTGTGGTTGTTTAAGCAGGCAATTATAGTGACACTGCCTGTATTGGCTTTCCTTCTATATTTTTTAACCCAACAAACTTTGTGTTGCCTAAGAACCCTACCTGAAAACACTTTGTATGGTCATTGATGTTAATGAAAATACTGAGCAGTGCCAGCTTAAGAGTCAGTGCTGGAAACAGATCTGTTCTTGCCTTGTAGCAACTGCTTGAGATCTCTCCAGAAGCCACTTTATGACATGCTTGTTATGTGTTATGCTGTGTTAATTTTATATAATTCATGTTTCTTAGTCAAAATGTAATGGATAGAAAGTCAAATGCCTTGGAGAAATCCAAGTATGTGACATCAGTATAGTTACCATTGTCTGCCAGCTTCAGAACAAAAGACAACAAACAAAACCTACCTTCCAACCAAAATACTTACAGCTTCTAACTCTTTGTTCTGCAGTCCAAAACCCATGGCCCTGTATTGTCTAACCAACACTGTCAGGATAATTATCTGATAGCTACCTGTGTCATTCCTTTCATCATTTTCAAACACCAGACCAGTACCAAGAGTTTTTAAATCCTCAGGAATTCCTTCAGTTTTCCAAGCTTTGCTAAAAATTTACCATGGGCCTTCAAAGATCTTGGCTAATTTCCTTATGACTTTTAGATGCAAGTTTTCCAGCAGATGTTGCTTTCCCTCCTCTGCAGTTACAGATGGTAACCTCTCTATTCCATCCACGACATTGTATGTAATGGACACAACTTCCAGCCTCTCTTCAAAGACAGAAGAAAACCAGCTGTTGAGCACATCCAAACTCTTTCATTCATTTGTCACAGCTTCATTACCTCCATATAGCGTTCATATCTGACAGGGATTCTTCCTTTCACAAACATTTATTTTCTTGTCTTTGAACTATTGTCTCAGATTGGAATACTTTTCCCTTTGAATGGTATCTTTTCTATGGGTTTTCTGAGTTGTGTTACAAATATCC